>JABFYK010000078.1:0-28262 GCA_018849495.1 Termitomyces sp. T123_Mx157
AAATCCCATTATCCGCCCTAGGCGCCACGTTCTTGATACCCATCTCGCTGCGAGCACAATACGATGCACCCAACTTCGAATCCACACGACGCGATCGCGAAGGATTCGGCTTGACCGTTGCGCGTTTCTGCCGGCGCGTGCCTGAGTGCTCAAACGACTCGGATGCACACCAGATACATAAATACTTCTCTGCGGCTGCCGGGGATCCACATCACACGCGCGCTTGCGGACTGAGTCAATAATCAATGGCATATTGCGTGTTCTCCGGGTCTGCCTGTGAGATCCGGTGACCGTAAAGATAGATAGAGAGATAGATGGATGTATCTGAACGTCAATCAACATACAATCTATGTAGTTAAGCCGGCCGCCATGGCTTTCGCCGTGTTTCCGATCTCGCTGCCACTGATTCTTGTCAATGCAAGTTCACTTATACGACGCACTGGTACGTTTCAAAGTGTGCCACATGACAATCATTTGATTATTATTCTTGCGCGTGCATGCGTGCGTGCGTGCGTGCCACGCTACTGTGAAATCGGGGACGAAGATAGATGCTAGGTAGATGGATGAATGTATCAGAACTTGTCACACTGGCATAAACAGTTAGTTCAACAAGTCATACTATAATCAGCTATATGATCGTATTGGATGTTCTGTTTACGCCGTGGGACACTAGCTACTTCCATGAACATTGGATGAATATCAATCCGGGTAGGCCCCCCGAGATCAAGTCTAACTCATTTCCGTGTGAACATTACGACACGATGGAAGCTGTATCAGAAACCATAGTACAAATTGACTCATCGTGTTCTTGATGGAAGCTGTATCAGAAACTATACTACAATTTGACTCATCGCGTTCTTGAGCACTACACGACCCAAAAGCGAAACACACCCAGCATTATTCTAAGCGCAAGTACGAACTGTGTGTACCTTAACAACCAAGAAACATACATTCAAGCATGTGGCCTCTAGCCACGACGTCCCAAGAAAGGAAGGAAAACAAGCCATTCAACTCTTTAACCCACAACCTTTCCACCCGCTGTATACGCAGTGGGACTTTAGCCACTTCCATGATGTCAATCCGGGTCGGCCCCCGAGATCAAGTCTACCTCATTTCCATGTGAACATTACGACACGATGGAAGCTGTATTAGAAACCATAGTACAATTTGACTCATCGCGTTCTTGAGCACACCCAGCATTATTCTAAGCGCAAGTACGAACTGTGTGTAACGCAACGACCAAGAAACATACATTCAAACATGTGGCCTCTAGCCACGACGTCCCAAGAAAGGAAGGAAAACAAGCCATTCAACTCTTTAACCCACAACCTTTCCACCAGCTGTATACGCAGTGGGACCTTGGCTACTTCCATGATGTCAATCCGGGTAGGCCCCCCGAGATCAAGTCTAACTCATTTCCGTGTGAACATTACGACACGATGGAAGCTGTATCAGAATCATAGTACAATTTGACTCATCGTGTTCTTGAGCACACCCAGCATTATTCTAAGCGCAAGTACGAACTGTGTGTAACGTAACGACCAAGAAACATACGTTCAAACATCTGGCCTCTAGCCACGACGTCCCAAGAACGAAAGGAAAAACAAGCCATTCAACTCTTTAACCCGCAACCTTTCCACCCGCTCCCTCCTCTTCCCCCTCCTCCGCATCCTCCTCCTCCTCCTCCCCCTCTTCCACCACCCCATGCGCATGCGCACCCAATCCCTTCCCCTTCCCCTTCCTCTCCTCATCCTCCCGCTGAATCTCCTCCCTCATAACCTGCACATCCTCATCAACCTTATGCACGACGCGGTCGATGCCCGCCTCCGCAAGCGACACATGCGTGCGGTGTGTCGAGAGGTGCGCGGATTTCCGCGGAGGACGCTTGAGGCGCCGGCGCGCGACCATGACCGGCACGGAGCATTTCTGGATCAGGTAGTGCGATGTCGAGCCGAGGAGAATACTGTGCATGTATAGGATTAGTAAGATGGTAATATGCATCCGGGGGAGAGAGAGAGAGCGAACCCTTTGAGCTGACCGAGTCCACGAGATCCGACAATGACCATTTCAGGTTCGTTGTAGTCTACAATATCTGTTTGCGTGATTAGATTTCAGAACACGACAGGGACGGAGGGGGCGTACCTAGGAGCATGTGCCGCGCGTTCTTGGCGTGCCAGGCCTGGCAGGCGACTTTGATGTTGAGCTTGGTACGCTGAAGAAGGCTCGTAGCCTGCCGAACAAGAATGTACGCCAAACCTTGGCGCTGGACAATGTACATATAAGATTAGCAGGGATCGAAAAGAAGAGGAAGAATCGACGCCTACCTCTTGCTGGCTCCTCAGCTTTGTCGTACGATCCGTCGCATTCGGAATAGGTGGGTCCACTTTGGCGTCGTTCTCATTAACGGTAACAATGAGCAAACTATCGCCATCGCGAAGGACGGTTCCGATGGCCCACTCGACGGCATAGCGACTTTCCTCGCTAAGGTCGCTGGCGACGATATACCTCCTCTTCTTGCGATCGCCGAGCTTGGCAGCGGGATCGCCCTGAGTGATGGTGATGGTGCACCTGTCGCGCTCAAAGACGGGGCGGGAAGTCTCGTAGTGCAGCGGCTCGTGGTGTCTCGTGCTCTTTCTGCGGCGGGGGTTGCGCTTCATGCGGCTGCTGGGATCGAGGGTGGAGGGAAAGTAGGGCTCGGGGGGCACGACGACGTTGACGCCCTCGCCGAGCGGGTCTGGGTCTGCTTCTTCGGCAGCGGCGTGGGCGAGAGGCACGGGGGGGACGATGAGTGCGTTCTGCTCGGTGTTGCGCTCGGTGAGATGGTCGAAAAAGCCGTCGTCTTCGGAATCGTCGTCTTCGGTGTCGTCAGGGGCCGTGTCGTCGGGCGAGTCGTAGGCGGTGGCGCGGGGGCGGATGGAGGGTGTGTCTGGGTCGGGTTCTGTGTCGGAGTAGGAGAGACGGACTGCAGAGGGCGGGGGAGACGGCTCGACACGGCGGCGACGAAAGGTGAAGGGGGAGATGGAGCGGGCACGAGAGCGCGAACGGCTGGAGTCGGGGGCTGGGCGGTCGGGGGGCACAGACGAGGCAGACTTGACGCGGGAGAGCTGGACGAGGGTGCGTCCGCGGGAGTCCCTGTCGTCGGTGCGCGACAGCACATTGATCATGTTGGACAGCGACCGCGAGAACGAGGGCCTGGAGTCATCCTGTGGAGGCAGATCAAGAGTCGGCGACTTGGGAGTCGAGAACTTGGGCACCCACGTCCGCCGCTTTTCGCTCATGATGGGAGCTTCTGAGCAACTGCCGGTCCATCAGTCACAGCTGCCCTGCCCAGCCCAGCCCACTTACCTCGCTCATCCAAGTAGTAGCAAAACACGTGTCTCGGATACAAGTAATACAAACATGACATATAATAATCTCACGATATCATACCTTGCTAGCCATACTGCTAGCCTCCTCACTGCTAGCCTCCATACTGCTAGCCTCCTCACTGCTAGCCTCCTCACTGCTAACCTCCTCCCCAACCTCCTTCTTCCTCAGCATCCCAAACACCTTCTGCAGCTCCTCCCACTCAACCACTCCACCAAGCCACACCTTCGCCTGCCCCTCCTCCTCAATCGCCTTCTGCGCCGTCTCCTCTCCACCCGCCCGCGCAATGCCCCTCAGCTCCTGCGTCTTCGGCCCCGGTGCCCTAAAGTAATGAGACGGCAAGCTCGGCCGCGTGTCCGCCGCCTTATCCACTCCACCAAAGTTCAGCGCAGCCCACATCGCCCCCACCGTATCAGCGTCCACCCCTGTCGGTATATCAATGTACCGGAACTGCCTCGACTTGGCACTATTCAGCGTCGAGTGTGCATCAATATCCGACGACATCAGCTTTGATATCGACCAGTGCGCCGTCCCTATCCCCACAAATCAGCATCTTCATCTCACAAACAGGAATACAACCCACATGGCTCATCAACACTCGCCACCGCCGTCGACCCTCTCACCGGACTCTGTCCCAAATAGTTCGACACCTTCACTTCCAATTGCCTAATCGGCGTCAACTCCCCCTCCTTCAGCTCACCCGGCTTCTCCTGCTGCACCCATACTTTCATCACATCCTCCCCTTCGAATTTCTCAAACGTGCACTTCACCGACTCTCCAGGGAAACACGCCGTCGCCTCCTCCAACACCTTTTCAAGGAGACTTACACACTTGTTGAACACCCTGTCGCCCACTCCCTTGCCACTGCCAAAGAGGGCTTCGTCCATGTCTTGCAGGGAGATGTACTGGAATCCAAACAGGCGAGCTGTATTATGGTATGCCACGATCACACCATCCATGTTGCCGATCCGCACTTGGAAGCTAAGATGCCGTCAGCATAGTCTCGTATCTTCAACGTCACGATATTCACCTGTACTTGAGGAACGCAGACCGGATAAGATCATAGTACTCCTTCTCAAAGCTCTCCAACTTGCCAGTCTGAGATCGTATCAAATACCCCGAGTTCTCATCAAAGTTGAGCAAATCCATCCGTATGGGAAGACAAGCACGCGTCTTGATATCGAACACACCAGTACCGGGAAGCCTTGGGTCTACACAATCGAGCTGTGAGCGCATCACAAACTTCTCGGACTGCATCACTAGCGTGTCAATTCTTTCGTACACCTAGGTTGAGTGCCACACACCTTGGAGTAACGATACGCGTCCCTGAGGTGTTTCTCTACCGCTGGAGGAGGAGAGTTGAATCGCATGTACGGTGCAAATTCTTCCGGCGTCGAGGTAAGGAATTTCTCAAGAAGCGTACCCTGGTTTGCATTCAGCAAAAACTGCACAAAGGTGAACAACATGAACATTACCATCCAAGTAAGAATATTCTTATCCGAGTACTGGTCCTTGTCACTATCCGAATCGATTGCATACCTCCCATCCTTATAATTCAACAACACCGACGCGGGCATACGCTGGCCAGATGTAAAATTCCGAGGCTGTAGTCACCGCAAATATATCAGAGCGTATATTATATGTATATAAAGTAAACCTCTTACCTCTTTCCCAAAATGCCGGCTAAGATTGTCCGTATTGACATCCTTATCCCCAGAAAGAAGGAAATAGATATGAGAAAGCATTCCAGAGAGCGAAGACGTTGAGCCCGCAAAGGTTCGGTTCTCCCTCCGTGCAATTTCCCATAGGTCCTAGGGCGACCGTTCAGTATAATCATGTATACGCCCAACGAATGACATACATTATCCCGCGAGCTCTTGATGAAACCACCAAGGCGCTCAAACGCAAAATCCGTGACTTTGGGTATACTCTCAATATATGGCGGGAAATTGTACACCTTTGACCTCGGGTCCTGGAGCCAGTGTACGCCAGGGCTATCGTACGTTTGAGTCACAGGTATACATCACACGTCCATCACAAAAAGAAACGTACTTGAAAAGCACACGATCTAAACCGTGCGAGAGCGTCGCGATTGGGTTATGTTCCGAGGGTGGCTCGACGTCTTCAAGTGTAGGACGGTCGGTGGGTTCGAGGAGGCCTTCGATACGCCGGGAATACGAGAGTGTGGATTCGGCATGGAGGTGGGGGGCAAAGGAACGATCGAGTAAGGTTGTTGAGGCGGTATCTTCGCTTTTCTCGTCGCGTGTCTCTTCGCGTTTCTTTTCGCTTTTCTCTTTATCGCCCTCCTTGCCGAATGGGTCGACCGGTTGGAGTTCTGTGCGAGTCTATTGGTGTTCAGGAGGAAGATGTGCAGGTGTAAAACGCACGGTCGGGACCCCATCCTATCGCGCTTGCTTCTCTTAAGGACTCCTGGAGGTTGTCGAGGAGGCCATACGCGTTGTCCGCTTTTTTGACATGAGAAGACGGCTGCTGCTGCTGCTGCTGCTTCTGCTTCTTCTTCTTCTTCTTTTTTGATGCCTTCGTATGCGGTGGCTCCACAGATTGTACGGATGTATGCTTGTTTTTCTTTTTATAAGACGACTCGTGACCTTGCTGCTTCTGCAACAACTCCTTCGCTGCCTTTAGTTCGTGTGAGCTCACATGTGTCAAGAAAAGTGAGGAATCGGACTTGCAAGGATCAATGCTGCAGAATTAGGGGGTAACTCTTTCAGTTCTGGCGGAATCCTTTTGGCGTATTCGCGCGTCTCGACACTGCGTCGCAATGCACGGAGTCTTTCAGAGAGAGAGGCATCTTCTAAGGTATGGGCGCTACTAGAATACCTTGAAAAGAGACATCGTGAGACTATAAACGGAGGCAGACGACGCCCCAGGGTGCGCATCAAGTCGAGGAGGAGCAGGAAAGCAAAATTATTGATCGTGACTAACGTGATAGGTCACCGTTCTCGGTCACGTGGTGCTTGACGCGTCTATGTATTACATGGTATGTGTATGTAATGCCCCTCTTTTTCCCATTCGTCTCTTGGAGAACCATTGTAGCGCCTTGAAGTTGGTTGCAATTAGGTTTGGCAAGTGGAGAGCTTAGTTTTGATGGATGCCGAGTGGTTCAAATACGTGCTCGAAATAGAACTAGATCAAGTTGATCACTCAAGAATATACTCGACTTGACAGACTGCTCATGTTCTACATGCATGCACCCTGCACATGAAAATCACAGTCGATGCAAAGTACCACAACTCGAACTTGTATCCCATATTTGGAATGGTGGGGGGTGAACAGTGACAGTGACACAGCCGTGACAAACGCGCTTGGCAGCTTGTCATTCGGCGGCAACGGCACAATCGTCATTCTTAATTCCTTTAAGTTTTTTATCCCAAACGGCCATGGCTGGCTTCTTCACCTCGTTCTTCCTATGGTTGAGTGGGTGAGTATTCGCTGCTATCCTCTTCTGAACACGATCCCACGCCATACAGGCTATTTTTCTCCAAAGCGGCCGAGATAGCCGTCGTCGGGCTCCAGGTACGTTCAGGGTTCTATTGTAGTATGTACGTCTGACTATGGCGCTTTGCAGGCCTCTGGAAAGACATCATTCGTGAACGTTTTGACATCCGGGCAGGTATATCTGTGCACAGCGTTTCTCCACAGAATGGTTCTCATGGGCACCGTGTGTATCAGTGGAGCGAAGACGTCGTTCCGACCGTCGCGTTCAATTTCCGCAAAATCAGGAAGGGAAATGTGACGCTGAAAGTCTGGGACGTTGCCGGTACGTATGTTGCTCCTCTTTCCTTCTGCTTATCGACCGCGACCGCGACCGCGACCACGGACAGGCCAACCCAAATTTCGTAACATGTGGGAACGATACTGTAACGGCGTTGATGCTATTGTGTATGTATGTTTCTCGTGCTAAACTCAGTCTTTCGCGTATCTTATATGTCCTTAGGTTTGTCGTGGACTCGATGGATGTATGTTTTCGCGCCTTGTGCAGAATCCCACTAATGCGGTCTGTAGGTGGACAGATTCAACTCGGCGCGATTTGAACTGCATCAACTACTGTCGCAATATAGTCTTACGGGTGTACCATTACTAGTGGTGTGTTGCTTATTTGTACCCACGCCATCTGCTTCTGCTTCACATTATGGTAGCTCGGCAACAAAAACGATCTGGAAGGACACGCTACCGTGAAACAGCTCATCAGTGCCCTGTAAGTCCTTTATACTCAACTGACGGAATCTCTCATGAGGGAAATTCAGGAAACTTGACCAGATCAGAGACCGGCCAGTATCGGTGCGCCCTTATTTGACTTCCACAGGATATTGGACTAAATGGTTGATTTCTAGTGCTACTCGGTGGGTCAAAATCATTTTCGCCAGCTTTTTCAAAATTCTGACTCTGACTAATTTTACAGTGTTCAATGAAAAGCCAACACAACTTGTACGTTATATCTTCACCTGCGGAACTCATCTCTCACATTTTTCTTGCAGAGACATAGTGTTACAGTGGCTCACTGCAAGAAGCCATTGATCTACCAGTGGATTCTTTTCTTGTACCATCATCTTGCTGCATTTATGCCTTATCTCTGGAACTATTCTTCATAGTTACCCCCTGCTGTACCACTACTACTTCGTTCATTATTCTACATGTGCATGTCTATAACTTATACATTCATCATTATCTCCTCCCTCCAGACCCTGATACAATATAACAAATCTTAGCGAAGGAACGATGCGTACAAGGGGCCTTTATCTTTCTTTGCTCTGTTATCGTCTCTTCGCCATTTGCATTGTGAGGTTGTCGATGTACATCTGTAGTGTCGCGTTCCCTGACGTTAGCTTGTCGACCTCATTCTGCACTGTCTGGACACGAGTCACTAGAGCTGAAAAAACATGAGCGTCAGCAGTAGATCGGTGTAAATTTGGAAACGAACTGCGTAGGTCTTCCTGCGACGCAACAATGTCCCTTAGGCACCCGTCAACATTGAGAGAACGAACGATACCAGAGATAAAACTCACTTGAGAAGCTTCTCTCTCTTCAAAGCATCACGCACAAAGTCAGCAGGCTCGGACAGGGCAGCGCCCCAAGCAGGAACATCATCGTATAAAGGCTGAAAGGACATGGATTTCAAATCCGAGATCCGATCAGAATTTGCCAAAGCACTGACGCGTCGCGCTCATTCTCTACCATTGTAACCATGTCCGAAACTCTCCTTGCATTCAAAGCCGGCCGTGCCTACCGCCGTCCTGGTACTAACTTCGTTGATGCTCGTCCTGAGAAGGGTGCTATCGTTCTTACTAATGGTGACGATGGACTGTTGCATTTTATGTGGAAAAACAGAACGACGGGAAACGTTGAGGAAGTAGGGTGTTTTTAAGTATCCGGGTGATTGCTTAACTTATGTGGGTGGCATAGGACCTCATCCTATTTCCATCGGACGCTACGTTCGTCAAGATTCCTCAGATAGGCGATGGAAGGGTTTATGTCCTCAAGTTCTCCTCGTCTGATCAGCGACACTTCGTGCGTCAATCTTTCGTTTTCGGCCGATCAATGCTGATGTCTAGGATTTGCAGTTCTGGATGCAGGTAATAACAACCGACCAATATTTTCATTTCCACCTTCTCAGTCACTAGCAGGACGGATCTTCCGCGCGTGACGAAGAGTTTGCTACTAATCTGAATGGTTACCTGGACGACCCAGATTATACCCCCCAGTGGGGAACATCTCAACAGCAACCCCAGGCCTCTACATCAGCTGCTGCTGCGTCCACGTACGTCAAAATGCTTTGTAACGAAATCATTCACTAACGCGCCACCGTTCCACAGATCGACTTCTAATAGCCAACCCCAGTTCCGAGCGACTCAAGAACAGATCAATCAACTTGCAGAGATTCTGGGGAATGCTGCTGGTACTGAAGCATCTGCTCCACCCGGTTATTATTTCTATATATATTTTTTTCTTGTGTTGAATACTAATTGATGGCTTTGAGTAGAGTTGTCCTTGACGGACATTCTCACTCCTGCGGTCCTTGGTCCATTGTTCATCGAGCACCCTGAGCTGATTCCTGCTCTTTTTCCGTACCTCCCACCCGATCTACCGGTTCCTCCTTCCGCCGAAGTGCTCGAACGTATCATCAAGTACGCCCTACCTCTCTATTGTTTTACCCGATTAACTCACTTGTTCTAATTCTAGCTCTCCACAATTCCGGAGTGCGCTTGCTAATTTTGACCAGGCCCTTAGAACAGGACTTTTAGGTAATTTGGTCCGTGGACTGGGGCTGCCAGAAGAGGCGGGGACAGGTGTGGTGGCGTTCCTAAGGGCGATACAGGAGCAGGCTGACCGGGAGAGAGGTGATAGTATGGAAACAGATTAATGACTGACCACAGTACTCTTTTCTTGAGTTCGAACGAAGTTCAGTTCCCATTATAAATTGTTTTCTCCACGACGCAACTGAGTCAGACCTGCGCTTGTGTGCCCTGGACGTTCACAAACCTTTGAACTAACAAGCCTTCAGAAGGAAAAGGCGGGAAGTCAGGGAATTTACGTATCGACCATCCTTGTTTTCGTACTGTATCTACTTGTTACTGCCACATTCCTTCCTTGCAGATATAATCCTAGTATGAATTCCACGACGAGATCATCGCCAAGATGCGTGGACTCCTGAGGTCTGTTTATACCGAAAAGACGGCTAATGAGTCTAAGAGATGCGCTGTGGAAGGAATCGAGGCTACCAGACGTACCTAAATAAGGGATTCGTGAGACAACTTGGGGTCTTTGGAGGACATGGGGAGCTGGGATATTTGGAGGACATGCCAGCGAGGACTTGGCGGTTGAGAGGGAAGCCAGCATTAGATTTATTGTATCAGAGAGAAAGTGGCGAACTTCTTTGTGACTTCCCATTTGTCATTTCGAAGGTCGAAAGGGGCATCTTGAACTTGACCAGGAATTACATTACACTATACCGGAGAGGTTGCGCACTTCAAACATGATCCTTCATTCGCATTGGGTGTGTCCTATCTTGGCTCCCGAGATTTTGGACTTGCTTGTCAAAGCAATCCCAGTGATCCTTCCCGAGCCTAGGATCCAAGCTTCCGCAGGGGGACGATCTAGTCATGCCCGCAACAAAAATAACTGACAATAGCGGCTTCATGCCATGAAATTTTATTCTCGAGGCGAAGGACGGTCGTACCTCTATAACTAACTTCATCGTCCCAAAAAGTAGAGCTTTTAACGACAATACGGGAGTAAATCACTCCTTATGATAAGTTTCATGAAAGACCGTTCTGGACGCGGCGATAAAATAACTAGTAAGTCTTTTAAGTGGCCTGTAAGTCAATCTTAGAGCCTGGAAATCCAGATACCAGGATGCCCACATGTACTCAAGTTCCTAGTTGCCATATATCTGCGCGGCCAAATTCTTGAAACAACAATGTTTACCTCAGTGGGCAGCTGATATATCAAATGAAACACAAAAGACTGCTTAGGAAAGCAAGCCGCCAGGTTGCTCTGAGTGTACATCTGCTTTGTTGAATGATTTCTCTGTCTGCGCCGACGCATTTGAAGGATGTTTTCAAGTTTCTGTGTTTCTGCGAGGTAGTGAGCGGTCCGAGAGGACGATCTGAGGTTCGAGTGTTTCATTGGTTTCATCCGTTCTGACAGTTGCAAGGAGGTATCTTTAAACGAAAAATGACCTAGGCCTACGGTTCCCAGTAAGAAATAGCACAGTATTGGGCGGAAAAACAAATATCTTACCGAACACGGTTTTCGTGTGTACCTCACATATCCGTTGATTTGATATCCACACTCAGGAGGCGTCGTTTTTTTTTTTTCAAACCAGATGCCGAAGACGCATTATTACGCTTTGTGGTACAGTACATAAAGCAGATTTCCTTTACTATGAAGCAGCTCAGCGGGAACCTGGTATATCATAGATCGATTCTCGAGGTTACTTCAAAAAACCTGCTGCAGCTGCTTCCGCGGAAGTAAGGTCTCCAGGATCCAGATTGAGGATGTTGGCTCTCTTGCTGTGTGCTCTTGAAGCTCTTCTATAACTTCTTTGCCGCGAATTTTGCTTCTATACGCATGCATAGACGTTCGTGTTGCGCTGGAGAAGGAAGGCTTTGTAATATACAACCAAGCCGAGCTGGTTAAACTCCTGGCTGTTTCTTTTCCACCCCAGAATTGCCTCATTGATGATGTCTCGTTCAGACTGGTCAGGCACTTGCTCAGCTGTAAAATGTGGTTCTATGGCAAAGTATGCTCAGCAGAGAGAAGGCTAAAAACTAAACAGTAAAATCGGGATATTTGCAAAAGTAGGCGAGTTGAAAGGCATAGACGGTAACTCACGACGTGTCAACCAAGCTGTATGCCATTGACTCTGGCGTAGTTTTGCTATCAATCGGTTCAAGGATAGTTTTGTGCTAAAGAGTCGTAGTACCATGAAGGTCGAGTTCCAAGAACCATCAATTGCTCGGAATCAAAGAAAGATGGTTCAAAGCGCGGCAAGAATGCTGCACTCGTACATAGTTGCCAGAAGGAATTCCGAGCCGGCCCGCTACTGCCGACAAATATCCTTCAAGGTTGTTCCCACTGCATGCGTCAAGGCCTCCGCTTTCTGTTCAAACAATGGATTGTAATTTATATCAAATTGGAGGGTTTCAGCCTCATATACAATGGTCAAATCACTCCTTGAATCATTGTTGCATATGTCGTGTTGACCTATGTCCTTACAGGTGGCAAGCAGGCCGGGGGTACAGTGATGACAAGAAACTCGTCGAGGAGATTGCGGGAAGGAGCTCTCCACTTTGGCCTGACAATGGAGAACCTATTGAGCTTGTACTTGGTAATTGCTTGATCGTTATTCTTTCAGAATGCTGAACGTCTATCCTAAAAGGCATCAAGCGTACTGGCACCTCCCATCTGCTTCTATCTGAACGTCAGGTCAGGGACATGATACGCGCCTATAGGCTACCCTTTCCCCGCCGTTCTATACACGCTTTGGAATTTGAGTCGCTGTCCCCCATTTATCTTCACAGCAAGGAGGAATTCGAGAAAATATTCGGACGACTGAAGATCAAGCATATCAAAGGTCGTACACCTTGGGATAACAGCCAGGAGAATAAAGCGTTCTCTACAAGTGAATATCATCCTGAGCGTGGAGCCTTTGAACATGGGCGGTACGTTCAATTCTTGAGAACATGGATTGTTATGCTAATCGACTTTTTCATACCAGGCTATTCTATCATATCTTAGGAGGAAAGGGGAGGGCTAATCCCGAAAAATTCAATTTACACGATTTGTCTTGGGCTGATGGAGTCAAAATATATTCATTTGCCATTTCACTACGCTCGCCAGACACACGTCCCAGTCAGGATCGTATTAATCATCCTATTGCGCTGGACTGCGGCCTAGCACAAGCTACACTTGACCTCTCATACTGTGATACGTCCGCAATTCATTATAGCTTCTATAATCATCGTATGTTAGGCGCAGGCTCTCCCAAGTTAGTGAGTGACCGCTGCTTCTGCTTTCTGCGTTGCCCCCTGACCGTTCGTGACCATTCAAGCCGTTTGAGCATGGGGAGACAGAAGAGCTTGATGATATGACTATATCTGCTCACCTCAGGGACTTCTTTTCTGCGCATATCCTTGAGAATTTGAAAGTGGAATCAAATCCTATCATTCTCCTCGTGCACAACGAGGTTGTCGCAATGAATATGCTCAAGAATTGTGGTGTAGACACCTCATCTTGGAAATCCGGTCTCAGAGATCTCTTAAATTTCTCAGCCCTTCAAGACCACAGAAATGATTACAGACGGCGAGACGAACCTCGGTACCGTGATAACAGAAACAGAAGGGACGGCTACAGTGGGAGAACAGAACGGTCTCGTTCTCCGCGTCCGTCTACCTCTGGCTCCCAGTTGCGATATGATTCTCCCCCACCACGTCGCATGTCCTTTGCCCCGGTTTACGTAGTGGACATAAAATCGCACTACACGGCCCTCGTGCAAACAACAACGGCGTCCGAGAGTGTTACTGCCATCGCCGGACCACTTGGATTGGACTTGGTTGACACTAAAGGCTGGTGTGCTGGGAACGATGCCGTGTAAGCCCATAGGTTGCAATGCGTCATCTTATTGAATTAAGTTGTGTAATTAGAACAATGTTCAAGATCTGGCATGCTATGGTATCAGGACCTTCCATCAACGAGCAGCGTGAGCTGCGCATCAAAAATCGAGACCCAAAAGTGCGCGCTGCCATGATCGCCGCAACCAATATGGTCACGCCGGTAAACGACTCGGACTTTGACCCGACTACTATTACCTTGCCAACGCAAGAAGCAATCAATCACGATGACTCAGATTATGGAGAATCATCTAGTTCTGATGATTAAATTTTCGGCAGCCAGCGTTTGGGGAATATACTCGGTACTGACAGATACAATGGTTGTTGCAGGGCACGTAAGGCGTAACTCGATAAGATGAACTTAGTAACTAAGGACTTGTGGTGTAATGTTCGGTGAAGTCTTCAAATTTCTGGGGCGGCGAGGATGTCGATTGGAACGAGTTTGAGCCTGATAATTGATGGGGAAGGACAGTGATGAGTCGTATATATGTGCTGATTCGTTGCAAATATCATCTACTCGAATGTTACTTGTAGTTGCTAGTTGCATTCTATACCTAGGAGACGTGGATTGAGGTGGCGCAATTGGTGTTGTGGAAGAAATTAATCTTGAAATTTCTTCGATTGCTACAGTTTCGATTGGTGCACGGTTCAGCTTTGTGGGATGCAATCCGCGTTCGCATATGGGCCCATACACTCACACAATCTCAGTCATGTTCGCTTGAGCTCTCATCTGACATGTCATGACAGTCATCTCGGAACTTTCGGCCGAATGTGCTGCCCGGACTTTCGATCCCCTCATTCCACAGTGTGGTGCGGAGCTGTCAGAACGGTAAGGAGACGTTTTCACTGTTCCTAGGATCTTCTATAACGATCTCGAACATGGTTTTATTCAATCCTTAAACCTCTTGCCGTGATCACGGTGGGGCTACCCGAACAAAAAGAAGCGGGCATGACATAGGTCAGCGCGTTCTACTTACTCCACTGATAAGACCCATCTTTCGGGAGCTTTACTGCGTCGTATGTAATGAAGACTGCCGGAGAGATGCATCCAGATCTGGGCTGTGGATGAGTTCAAATGGCCATCGATAGCCCAAGGAAAATGGGGTTCATTCTTCGCTAGTGACAGGACAGGTATTAGAACTTCATGAATGCGTCGTGGCCTTAAGAACCTCTTCTTTCGAGTGACCACAGAATGGACTTGGAAAGAACATTTTCAGCAGCACAAATTTGGTTTTACTAGCACACGCGGAGTGTACCATGGAAGCGCCTGTTCAAGAAGACATTCAAAGGATGTCTAGTATGTCATTCTATCTTGATGTTTCTGACAGCTTATGCACAGATTCGCAAGAATGGCAAACGGTAACCTGTGGGTCGATTTCATGCCGTACTGTTTGGTAATATTACTGCAAGTGAATTCTCAGAAAGTATGCAGGTAATATTTCAAATGCCTCTATGCTGACTACCAAGTTGGTCTCGTGTATGACCACTATTAAGCGAAACAATCGCTTTATGGAGTTAAATGAAAAAGGGATCATCTGCAGTCTATGAATGCTTCTAGAATTTGACTCAACCGGTCTTTATGAAATCGCAAATAGGCCATTGCGGGTACTCCACGATCCCCATGCTTTCCTGCGATGTGCCGTGTGCAAGATTCGCCGCTATTTCATAAGTATGAGATACATCAATTTCCCACAAATTCAGAAGTCATATCCACCAATCGCTAGTTCGCGGGAGGAACCGGGACTTACCGTTTGCTGCTGGTGCCCTGTCTTTCGAACCTGCCTTGCCACGAAGACTTTTTTGTCTCCGTGATCGGATGTCAAAATATTGATCCCCGAACATATGTGCTTTGCAAGGAAGCAGAGTATACAAAATACGCCAAAGAGTCTCAGCAAAGGAGATGAACGTCTAGCTCTGTGGGCCAACTCACATGTACCGTTGTCCTCCAGGGTTGGGTCTGTTTAAGGAAGGTCGCAATTTCCGAGTTGTTGGGTGTCCTGCCAGTGGGACCCTGTGACATTGAAATTCATCCACAATTTCCCTCTAATGCATGCTGCACACAATTTGCCCAGATTGCAAGGAAAACAAACATTTGTCTTATGTTTTCTTCATTTAGCTGACTAGAAGCTATGTTTTTTTTGTGAATTGCCATCTATTTGCTTCTAGTATATGTCCAGGACAATAATCCTACAAGGTAGTAAAAGTCTTGTGGACACTTCCGGACTTCCTTTTCTGAATGAATCAAGAACTTCTGATGCAACTGAAGTACTCGAGAAGAGAATCGTTCAGAACTGCTCGGCATTCACGGCATGTCAAGATCAGCTCTTCCGCCACATGGTCATAAGCCGTGATTCTGTTGTACGGCTCAATTTGAAAGACGGCCTTCATTACCTTGATTGGTCCTCATAAAGTTGGAGATTATGAGCAAGAAGTGGTAAGTCTAGGTGAAAAAAAAAACAACATTCCTATCATGTCAGATATATCACAAATTTCTGACAAATTCTTGTTATAAATTCTCAGCACAGTTCAGTGGGTCCAATCATGCACTAGGTAGATAAAATCTATTTTAACTAGACAATACCGCTCGAAATAGCGACTGTGTGACCAGGTGTGACAAATATTGACAGAAAGACCCCATCAACCGAAAATGTACGGGCGGAGGAGAGACCTAACGGAGGACCACAATACATATGTACATTCAAACCGGTCTGCTCGGAAGGAACACACTAATCGCAGACATCCATTCTCCTTCTGTTTAGATCCCTGGTTATTGACATGAACGTGAGATAGCAACGGTAAGGTACAACTTCCCGGAGGATCTTTTCTTGAGTCCATTCTGTTTCGCACGGAAGCGTGAACGCCACGCCACAGCATCCATGTATTCCGATGACCAGAAGCAGGACCAGCATGAGGCATTTGTGCCTAAAAAGTTCTACCAAAGAAATTTTAAGAGTTGAATCGATATGTTGTTCAGTCGATTTTGGAAAGACCTGGCAGGCAACGTGCTAAGGTGAAGGTTCTGATTCTCAGTGGCGTGCAGTTGACAAGAAGTACACAATCAA
The DNA here is from genome assembly GCA_018849495.1 of Termitomyces sp. T123_Mx157. Taxonomy (NCBI): domain Eukaryota; kingdom Fungi; phylum Basidiomycota; class Agaricomycetes; order Agaricales; family Lyophyllaceae; genus Termitomyces; species Termitomyces sp. T123_Mx157. The sequence continues at coordinate 16,562 of JABFYK010000078.1, forward strand.
ACCAAGACAGGAAAATCCCTCGTTGAACCTGAAATAACCCGATTGCTCCATGGATTAGGTCGAGACCCTTCAATGACAGATGGCAATGAAGAGATGTTGATGCGCCATGTTTCTGTTTTACTGGACATATGATAGAGAAGTTGCTGCAACATCGTGTTCTCGACCACGAGGCAAGTGTGACGCGTTGTTAACAGAACCTAAGGTCTGGAGGCCCGATAGGGAGTTGGTAAATTTTTATTACGTTCGCACATCATGATCTTCAAAGGGAATTTTGATTCCGTTACTTAGCAAAATCATTATACAAACGTAGATATCGCTCGACACACCCTAATGGCAAGCCAGTTACCTAGTCAATAATTTCTTCCGCATCGTCATTTTCCGCAGCTCTCCTGGCGCGTCGTTCATAGGCTTTGACGCGTTTGGCCAAGTCTTTGTCAGGCTTGAGATTTGTCCGTGTGAACCTCTTCGTGCATCCGGATGCAGGACATTTGATAGCTTCGGTACCCCGGAAGCTTTGGGAGATAGCAGCCTTTGAGAACGAGTGCTGACATACATCGCTAGAATGTCGATTTAGTGTATGTGCAAGTCTGAACCGTAAGGGCTCGAAGGACGTACGACGTTACAGGATCAACCAAAAGTGTAAGGGTGATCGGGCAGTTGTAGTTCTGACTAATTCCTCCCATTTCAAGATCGTCGTCCTCGTCGCTATCATCTCCATCCTCTAGAAGATATGTTGAGTCTCACTCAGGACTCACGGAGAAAAGGAGCTGTGCCTTTCGGTATGAACTCCGTAATAGGAGGTATCGCAGTGTCGGGATGTTGTACTTCCTAAAATATACAAGATAGACGTTACAAACTGAGGAAAGACAGAAGCCATCGCATACGTAGATGTTATTTCTGAATCTTGCGTACTCCTGACTCTTTGCGTACTTCTGTCGGGATGTCATTTTGTCATATTTCTTTTTCCGTTCTTTGACGCCATCCATGTAATGATCGATGAAGTCTTCCTAGGTGGCAGTATCAAAGTTGTGCAAGAAACACGGTTAAAAACATACCAACACCTCTCCCTGTCCAATTCGCTGTGCAAGATCCTCCAGCACTTCCTCATGTGCCTGCATTTGAGCGCTGATATCGATGAGGCCTCTCATCAATTTATCAAGTTCTGCAAGACCCTATATCACAAGGTAAGTATGTAACCTTTGGCAGAAAGTAGGGACCACGTACCTGTTCGACCTCTTTTCCTTCACTGTAATCGGCTAACGCAACAGCAACATCTCCAACCACACTCCAGTTTGGCTTCACTTGATCTGCTACCATTTTCCAATCTCGTGATAGGCCCTGGAGTCTGGTAAACTCGACTCTACTGAGGGGTTGATCATGGAAATTCTCGACGTCGATTCTCTCGTCGTCGTCGTCGTCACCGCCATTGTCTTCGTCCTCGTCATCGAGTACACGTTCTTTCTTCGTGACGACATTACGTTTCTTCTCTGTTTTGACACGATTAACGCGTCGACTATACGGTTCGTCTTCGTCATCTTCTACTTGTTCTGCACCCCGGTACGACGATGGCCCGTCATCTTCAATTTCAGAGGATGCTTGACGTTTGTGGGACCTTCTACGAGAAAAGGCAGCACTGGGCATGATAATTGACTAATTGCCTGCAAGTGTGTGTTTCCCCTTGCCACAGACGCGTTCTTTGTTTGGCTACGCCTTGCTTACGTGAACTTAATTCGCCCTCACGGAGACTCAGAGCTTTCCAGCTTGCACGCCTCAATGTTTTCTGCTTTACGTGCTTGTGCTCGCCTACCGCTGTGGGCGCCAGCTCTCTGTCGCAGCCCTCCTGCGGCCCTTATCAATACTCTCTCTCAATCTCGTTCCTTCCACCCGACGCATTCCTCAAACGCTACCATAAATCAGGCAATGAAACGTAAAAAACCGCAGAAGATCCTCAAATCCAAATCTCCTCTGCTTAACACTTCTCCTCAGCGCAAGGGTGTCTGCACACAAATTTTTATTGCGAAACCCAAGAAACCTAACTCTGCCAAACGAAAAGTTGCTCGTGTCAAACTATCGACTGGCAAGACACTTCAGGCATACATTCAAGGAGAGGGGCATAATCTTCAGGAGCACAGTGTTGTCCTCATCAGAGGTGGGCGTGCGCAGGACCTTCCTGGTGTCGGGTACGGTTTGTCTTTATGTTTTTAATTCCTTCTGACCTTTTGTTCTCTGCTGTTAGTTATAAGATCGTCCGTGGAGCGATGGACTTCGGCGGCGTCGTGGGACGTGCAACTGCACGAAGTCGATATGGGTATGTAATGTAATCCCATCTTCATTATCAATGCTGAATAAAATACAAGTGCGAAGAAACCAAAAAAGTAATATGTGTAGCTGTAATTTTTACCATTGATCCAACCCTGTTGTGTGAATATCAATCTACATGCAAATGCAAGGGTATATGTGCAATGTAGTGTTTCATGCTGGCACGAGGTTTCCAGCGTCCCTTAACTGCGCTTCCCGGTTTTTCTGCACCCTCACAATCTTTTCGATTTCGCAATTCAATGCCCAACACCAGGCATCGCGCTCCAGCCTGCTCCTTGTCCGGAACACGAGCAACTTTCGTTTTCCCGATAATGCAGGGAGGGCCTTCAAAGATTTTGACGGTTCGTCGGGACTTGTGTGATCCGAATTTAGTCTTTGTGAATGATACCAAAGCATGAATAGCATCTCTTCTTCTGGGTCTCCTGTTTCTAGACCATCTTGGTATCGTCGGGGATCTGGGCTGTCATTGGCTTTATATTGGCCCTTTGGAAGCGCTATGGCAGCGAGATATCCAGAACAGACGTAAGCATCCAATAAGCTTGTCTTTCTGTGCATTGTGTGGTGAAGGGATGAGTTAGGCTTGATGCGGAATTGTATGAGGTGGCCAGCCGACAGAAAGAGTTGTACATATCTTGTCAGCAGTTTAAGCAATTCAGTATATTGCGAAAGATTGTTTTCAACTGACTTGTACTGTCCCCAGAGCCCTTTCCGAACAAAAAGTTTCCCTCCTTTCACAATGGATTTGCACCCCTCCAGAACACACCAGCTGTACAAAGATCCCAGAGCTGGCATCGGAGCTCCCATATCCGGAGGAGATTCCGGAGGGTATTCCTGGTTTCGAACGACACGTGTGAGAGGAGTTAAGCGAGGTCGGCGACTTTGAGCTAGATCCATCTCCTCTTTTGCATCCATCCGATGCCTTTGCTTCCAGTAGAGCACCAGGGCTCGAAGTCGCTCAATCCATTCGGCAGCAACACGGCACGAATGCGTCTGATATATTTAGTGTGAGGAGTTAAAAAACGTGCGTGTACAGGGGAGGTTGAAGTCACCTCGAATCTCACTACATGACCTGTGGTGAGAAGGAGCTCGAATGAGCGACGAGTGTGCATGTGGATCTTGTCCTCCGCATTGCTCAACCCTTCCTCGCCGCCCTCGTCCTCATTATCGGCCGTAGTCCTTTCCTCTGACTGTGCCGATAAGCTAGCCCAGATATCAAAATTCTGACTGTTTGGCGTCTCTCTGTGCGTCGCTTCCGAAGTTGGATGAGAAGCTCTCCGGATGACCAAAATATCGCGAAGGTCATTCACACCGATAGCATGCATGACTTGCATTGCGCCTCGATGAATCTCACTCTTTCGAAGCGTTTCAGCATAGGCTTCAATGTCACCGATGTTTGTCGCCAGCCCTGGCGGCGACGGAGGGTATGCGTGGTTTGGGGTCATGACAAATAAGTTGCCGTCATGGGTGGACAGGTAGAGGCTCTGCCTCATCTGAGAGTTGGAGCGAATGCGTTCAACGTAGCCCTCTATTGCTGGAGGTTCATGCAGGCGGGTTCCATTCTTGAGGTGGATATGTGTGGGATAGTGGTCGGCCAGACGAATTTCGAGCACTGGAGGCCGGAAGGACTAGGAAAACTAGTATGAGATCACGGTGGATCAGAAGAGTGTTGAATTCAACCTGCTTCAATGCCAGGCCGCACAGAACGGCCCAGCGCCTTTCCTGACCATAGATGTCATCGTCCAACCAAACCCAATCAAGGTCGGTGTCTTGTCGCCATACAAGCTGTAACGTCTTTCCTTGGTGTAACTCTCGCTCGATGAGATGTTTCCAGTCTGGGACAGTGCTCATCGAGTCCATGCACAGAGCAAGTATGTTTTCACGATTGAGAAACCTGTAGAGACGTTCGTACTCCCCCGGTGGTATATCGATCCTGACACTAGCGTTCACTCGCGGATTCCGCACATCAAGAGTTGCCGGGAGCGTGTGGCCAAGCTCTCTCCTATCGTGTTGATCAGCAAATTGATGCCATTCAGGGAATGATGATAGTACCATAAAAGCCAAGTCCAGTCATAGGCTCGAGAGCGGCTTTTATGCTTGAAGATAAAAATGTTGGTGCCCTCCTTCGTTCGACGAAAGAAAATTCGCTTCTTGGAGCCTTCGCGGATAGGTTGCGCGGGCGGACAGGTCAAACAAAACGTAAGGTCAACAAAAGAATATAGTGTCAAGTGAGTCCTGCTCGCTATAAGAGGTATCACGAATGCGAGATGCTTATGTCCCGTGAACCATTCTTTGCCAGGGAGGCTCTGAATCTCAATGTCAGCATCCACCTCCCAGAAAAACACTCGCTCTCATACATAATCGGTATAAAGTTCAATTCGGTCTTGACGCCAGGCCACCAGATATTCTGCCCAATCCGCGTCAGAGAGATCACCAGTCGTACGATGTACTCGTTCGTCAAAGCGATGGCCTACACCAACAGATTCAGATTTGGAGTAGTATGTCCGCACCAACATCCTGTCTGTCCTTGAGTTAGCCGAAATTTCTTCTTCACGTCAAGGAGAAAGAAGATTACCTCTCATGATAGTGTCTCCACAGTTAAGACCTTCTGACGAGGAAGTACCCGTAACAGGAGATGAAGCCAGGGCTGCTTCGGCGCTAGTGTCAATCAGAGACTCAGGTCCCCGCTCTAGGACCTCCTGTGGGGGAGCAGGCTCCTCTTCCGATACAGATTCAGCATAGTGCACGAGCTTTCCTTTTCCCTTCAAGTTCTGTCCCGCTGTGATCGCTTCATCGCCTCCAAGTCCCGTCGAAGGTACAGTGACTAGCGTTGGACGTTCTAACTCCAAAGCACGAGCCTTATAGCCGTATACTGAATCTTGTGATGGGCGCAGCAGAGAGGTGCTTGACGACGCGAGGAGAGAACGTTCTGCATCAAATGAGACCCCATGTTCGGACGCGTTGTCAAGATGAAAGCCAGTCGACGCGGTTACAAACGTCGCATGGCCAACCGAGGACGATGGTCGTGGCAGATCTCGAGACGTTCGGATAGAATGGGGCGGGGCTGCGTTTCCAAAGCGAAAGCCAGTCGACGCAGTTACAAACGTCGCATGGCCAACTGAAGACGATGCTCGTGGCAGATCTCGAGACGTTCGGATAGAATGGAGCGGGGCCTTTCGTACTGAGCCACTAGCCATAGATATTATATCTCGAGCAGCTTCATTGTCTTTCAGAATATTGACCCCAAGAAACTGGCCAATTTCAAAGCTGTTTCCTACCCAATGGCTTGGTTGGGTAACCGCCTCCTTCTCCCGCCTGCGACGCCATATGCGTGCCCATTCGCTGTCTCTCCACCGACGAAACATTTCCTCAACCACATTGCGTTCCTCATCTTCGCCCCAATCCTCTGGACGACCCCCTTGGCGTATGAAGAAGCTGAAGGCGTTCCGCTTGATAACTTCAGAAATCTCGTCCCTGTATTCATCTCCTGGCGAAGTAGGTTGTGAAACGTCTTGAGCTTGCTTGTTCTCAGTATACGAGATAACTTTCTCCGGCATGGGGCCAATAAATATTCGCCGGTGATTGTCATGGTGGCGGGGGACGAGAGGAGGGCCGTCAGCTGAGGTAACAGTTATAGAGGGTGGAAGGTGGTCTGAAACCATGTTGGCTGTGGCATTAAGCCATGTCTGAACTCGGGGTGAAAAGGGGCGGCCGACGCGTGGAGTCTTTGGAGTCGGATGTTAATGACGCCTGCCAGAGAGCGGCTATACTTCAATATTTGGTGAACATGTGATATTCATCTAGCCAAGGGTTCGCGACAGCTGTAATAAAATTATGTATATTCAATGAAATAAGTGGAGGTAAAATTATACAGATACAATGTACAATGTAGATAATAAATACTTAATCAGATACTGTTACAAATGGTCCCCATGTCATTGATTAGAATTTCTCCGAAGACGAGCCTTCTTGAGCCAAATAGCTCTTCTCCATCAAGGCATGTGACTCCTTGACATACTGTTCTGCCTCGTTTCTATCAAACCTAAAGCAAAAGAGTCTGAGTCAATCTCGGAGAAAAAGAATGCCAAAGGGCTTACGCAGTCTTCTTTCCCTTGACATGCATGTCAGGCTCACGAAGGGCAAAGGGGTTGACATCAGTAGAGGGGTTCAAATTGGCTAAGCTGTGGTTAACAAATCTATGTGTCGTCTCGTCTGACCGGACGGCGTATAAGACGTCTAAGAGTTTCGCGTCGGGAGGCAAACGCCAGTAGTCAATTGCAATTTCAGGGGCAGCCTCATTAGTCCTGACCATGGATCAAGGAAAGTTTAAAGCTTGATTCTGTATCAAGAAGGCATCTTACCATTCAGGTATGCGTCCGGCTTCCAAATCCTGGATACATCTCGTGCTTGGGAAAAAGGATGAGAGCCAATACGGCACAACAATTTCTGACAAACACACTATGTCAGGACGGCCTCTTCTTCAAGATAACCCACAAAACGATGGCACGTCTTTGGTGATACAATGTACGAGAAAACTAGAGACGAAAGTGTATCAGAGAAGGACCATTAACGATACAGCTACCCACAGAATAAGTTGTAGAACACTCCTTGGGCACCAAGGACTAGAGACCGGAAGAACCAGGATGGTTTTCTCAGTGTCATGAACGTCCTGTGGGTGTAGAACAAATAAAGCATAAGCTTCTTTCCCCTTCAAACGCATTGAATAACAAACATCAAGTGCATACGCTCATTCTCCGCTTCCTCTAAACACGTGTGTATCCTGCGATAAACAGTGAGCCAGAAGCTTTACGAAAAACCATAGATCTGACCATCCACTATCCCTGCGCTGATAGTTTCCTCAATACTCAACAACATCACAAGGTAGCCCAATGGCTTACCATTAGACGTAAGCTCGTTAGGTGCCGCAACGTAGCGGCAACCATCCCGGGCACACCCGCAATACTTTCCAGAAAAAGTATACGCTAGAACGAAAGCCGTCATGATCCATCCAATCCTCGAAAATTAGGTGTTAAACTTACGTTGAGCCAAGCACGATCATCCAAGAGAAGACCACGATCTCTCAACTGCTGCACACTCATCTTCTCGTCAGACTTGATGTGCACATGTTTATATCTCGACACCAGATCGAAAAGGGAGCGAGCTAGCTTGACCATTCCGTAGGCTAACTTATCTGAGAAAGTCTTCGCCTCACGATGGAGCACCTAGTTTGCAAGTCAAGGTTAAGAATATCACGACCTTGATCGTAAAGACAAACTTACCTCGACAGCCCTAAGCTCCTCTGGTGTATATACAGGATGGAAGAGGACCCAATCGCCTCTCACCATCGTAGGTACCGTGCTAACCGCATCAGGCTGGGTGATCGCAGTTGCATTCTTCGCAGCAGCTGAATCTTCTGTATATAGGAAATCTTGTATTTGTAGAATCTCATTAAAATCGAAGTGCTTTGATACTTGCTTTTATGCGGCCCAACAGACGTGGAATGTGCAGATTTATTTGTGAGCGCGTTCTGCTGAGAGGCGCCTGACATAAACGATCGACGGCCCGACTCAGTGCATCTCGTGATCGGAGCTCGAATAGCCAATGAGAGCGCAGCGTTGGGGGAAGTCACAATTAGAGTCCGAGAGTAGAAAGGAGAGCGACACAGTTGTGCAGCAGCACCCATAGAAGTACTAGATTTCAGCATCATGAGCGGAAAGTTGGAGAAGTATATAGTGCTTGAGTATTGTTGTCCTCTTGAGTTGTTATCATCGGGCGCCGTTTTGTTGACTCCAATTTATGTCTGCTGAGCTCCCGTTAAGCTCCGAGAACCAGTCATTTCTTCCGGATCCAACCGTAAGATTAAGGCCCATAATCCGTTTCGATGGCTAGGGTACCGACGAACAAGGGATCGAACGAAACGGCGGTTTCGCACAGCCGCACAATCACATATGTCAATGATTGAACTCGGAAACCTTTTTCCCACGCCTGTTGCCAGCGCCGTACTTACTAAATTAGTCTGCGATCAGGAAACGCGGGATGACGTCATGAAACTGTTCTCTGCGGTTGCCTTATAAGGAGTGTTTATCACGATGATCATCTTCAATTTCGTGTGTCGGTGGCTAAACATGTGAAAATGCAGAGCTCCAAAACCTTTATTATCCTGGAAACTCACAAATTTTCATGCGTATGCGGAACAGCGTCAGCTGCCGGGCCCAGAACTTTCAGATAGTAAAGACGAACTTGAAGCATGGGGCGCATGTGGCCAACACGCGGCAGGTCCCCCTCCCACGGACCTACATTGCTACTACTTGACATTAATGTAGGAACCACAAAGTCACCTACCCTAAGAGTCTCCGGGACAAAAATCTGGGGTCCAGAATATTAATGTGGAGATGATCTTGCAATGCATCCTTGATGGGACTCCCGCGAATGTTTCTACAATCGAGTCTGTCAGAATTCTGTCATACATATCCAGTATACTTCGCTCGGTCCCTGTTTTGTATACCATTTGGGAAGGTGTTCGGAAGAGCCTCGTTGTGGTTGTTACTTACATCTCGAAGCGCTTATTCACAACTGGTCGCTTGAACAAAATCAATCGATAATCAACGCAAACTTTACTTTTTTCCCCTTCTGCTTCTGCTTCTGCCCACTCCGCAATACTTATCCCTGATCCGAGCATGGATAGATCAGGAATCGTAACCTCCACGATCGGCCAGCTTTACGGCGCAGATCTATCTATGTATACATACGACGAGACGCAAGGCAAGCTAATCCAAGAAAAAAAATCCACAGTTTCGTTTCAAACTCAGAATCCTCTCACCCCTCTATTCTTATCATGTTATCCTTCATCTCCGCCATTGGACGCCCAGCCGATCGCTTTGTCTCCAAGGGGTCCTACGGCACTATTCATTTGCAAATACCGGCGGTGCAAAAGTGGGGGTTAACTTGAAGGTGCAGAATACATTGTCTTCTCTAGATCAGAAGTACTCTTCTCGCTTCTAGAGAGGAGATTATGGAGTAAAAAGGCTCACGCCGAGCCTCATGCCTACAGGCACTCACTTGCAGTGTTATACCGGCCCCGATCCGTGCATCAGCCAACAACTTTGACTCGGAAAGAAGTCGCCTATTCAAAGTAATCGTCCAAGTACTTGGGATTCTCAGGAGATTAAAAACCGGCTGAACGAGAAGAATCAGGCGAAGACCCTCGCATAGATAACATAATACTGGCTTAGTGATTGTGTCGTTTCGATCTCAGTTGGCGTGTAATAAGACAGCATCAGCAGGTACATATGACCTACTTTTCATTCGCGGTTTTATGTACACAAGTCAGCGGAAATAAAGTATCCCGGACATTCTCCTCATTTGCGGATTCCCAGACTTGGAACCAACGAGGGAAAAAGGTCACTCCGGAAGCATATCTCAGCTGTAACAAAAATGTAATCAGGACCCTCAAGCTCGAGGTAGAAACGATAGGCGTGGTGACTTGTCACGACCGATCGATGCCAACCAAAGGGGACGTTGGCGTCAGTTGATTCAAGACGGCTCATTCTGATGGAATTTGACTCTGGATGGAGGGAAGAATCTGTTATTAGAGTGTCATTAGATATTTCATTCAGGGCTTGTGATATTGGGCTACATATTTGGCGAGTCATGGGGTTATACGCAGAAGACGATCTATTTGCCACAGCAGATAATATTCTGAGATGCGGGGGAGAAGGATTAGTAATCAAGGGGAGGTAGAGGTTTTTTACAGATCAAACCAATGGAGAAAGTCGAAAAGAAGGGTGCAAAGCCTTGTGGTGAACCCACATTGCGAGTTGCGCGGGAAGCTGTTTACAAGGTAGTTCATTAGAACGAGCTGAGCCAGTTATGATGATCGATAGGTACTGTTGTGGGATTTGACATGTTCGCAGCAGAATTCGACATGGGAAGTTAATTTCCGAGGCAGGATAGATGATTATCTACTATAGAGGCTGGGAGAGGACGATTCGAAGGACAAACTCGAGGCAGATCTATCTTTACGTACGAACAATCAAGCGAGAAAAGATGGAGGATTGTGGCGAAGAAAGGGTGGGCAAGCCGGAAACGGCAGATGAGCCAAGATATGTTAAAAGGCAGGATGGAAATGGAGAGAACACGCAGCCCATGGAACAGACGTATCACGTTGTATACTCGCCACTCATGCACGATCCAGCAGGCTGCCAGTGGCCGGTTGGAGGATGCAGTGTGGGCCTGACTCCCGGCCGTGCGGCGTCCATGTACCCCCGGTCGCCGGTCATGGACTATCCCTCTCCAGCCCTCTCCAACGCCTCTCTCTCGTATGGTGCACACTCACAGGCACTCATGAGCGACTGTCACTTTGCCCAGCTCGAGCCCAGCATCGGACCCGCTCGTGGGCACGGGGTGAGCACGCGCCGACAGACATTTTCACAGAGAGTGCCTGGAGGGCCATCGCCACTGCCAGTAAGTATGTCAGTGATGACAGCTTTCTGCTCGCTGACGGACGTCGGGTAATGTTAGCGGCTGAACGGGGTTGCTTATTCGGGGACTCCGCGAATGATGCCTGCTAATGAGCAGTCTACGCCGCTGCGCCATGCGCCCTCTCTCACCATCCCCAGCCCCATCCAGCCCCCGCCCGTCTATGACCCAATGACCCCCTCCTCCACCCCCGAGCCCCCCTATGTCTTCGACAGCTCCCGTGCCCCGCCACCTGACCCGCCACGCTCGCCCGCCCTCAGCACCGCGTCCTCGTACCAGCCGACGCAGCCTCAGCCAGCTCCAAAGCCCAGGGGGAAAAAGCGCCACCTCGAGGACCACGACCGCAAGGCCATCTGTCTGTACCACCAGGAGCATCCTCAGGAACGCCAGGAGGACATTGGAAAAGAGTTCGACGTCGAACGCAGCACGATCAGTAAGATCCTCAAGCAAAGGGCAAAATGGCTCAATGTACCCGATACCCCGGGCGTTCGCGTCTCCAAACACAGGTCAGTATCCAAGCGCGTCAGGACCTCCTTTTTTTGCCGGCCTGATCACCCACCACAGGCCATCCAAGTTCCCAGAAGTCGAAGAAGAACTGCGAAAATGGGTCGAAGAGTGCACAGTGCGAAAAATGGCCATAAGTGACCACTCTATCCGCGAGAAAGCTAAAGAAGTTGCCAAGGAACTCGGCATAACCCCCGACAAATTCAAGGCCTCCTCCGGGTGGGTCGAGAACTTCAAATCTCGGACAAATATCCGGGGTGGGATGTGGCATGGCCACAAGCCAACCACCGCACGCATCATCGACACCAGCTCCTCCGACGCTCCCTCTCCCATCCCAGGCTCCCTCTCGCCCATGAAGCCTATTTGCATGACGGACAGGGCAGCCTTGGAAGCCATGCCCCCC
>JABFYK010000079.1:0-16531 GCA_018849495.1 Termitomyces sp. T123_Mx157
TAAATCGAATCAATTATCTGACAATACGCGCCTCCGCTCCCACATTGCTCGACCTTTGTGTAGTTGATTTGGAGCAGATCGTTAAGCCAGGCCAGGAGATCTGTTCGCGACGCTGACATCGTTTAGAGATCTATATTGAGAATTAAGCACAGTTTTTTTTTCAGTTGCGCGTGAAGAAGAGGAAGGAAGAGTCAGACGCGAGACTCGGAGTCACGGTAGTGGCAAGGGCCAAGCAACCGATTCGAAAGAAATCATCTTATTGATAGCGGTATTATGTAATTCATCCACGTGATCCCAATTTACGCGTCGCGTCGCGGCTATTGCACTTTACCAGGTAAGTACAGTCCGAATAGTATTAAGTTAGCTCTTGACGCTTACTAATTTCATATGTTTTTGTTTATTCTTACATGATACTAGGTACTTAACCGGACAAAGAATTTCTTAACAGAATACATCCTATTACATACCGTAACGTACATACGATAAGCCCCTCTAAATCCCAAGTCAGAAGAGGTCAGCAGATGTCTAATTCGAGGTGAGATTAAGACTGCTTTGTCTGCTAGTAAATATTAGATAGGGATGTGTTGGTGTTGATGGAGAATTGATAGTCTCATATAGAGATTATAGTGATATAGGATTCACACATCCATCCCAGCTCAGGGTACTCAGCAAAGATACAATCGCGGACCCCAAACAAAGCGGGTAGAAATTATTGTATGAATACACCTTGCTCTGAAACATGATAGCAATATATGTCCTGATACTCAGTGTATACTCCCTTGGTCGCCTTCTAGGTCCCTTACATTTCATACACCAATATCAATGATAAACATGAGTCTGAATTATCAGTTGCTACATGATCCAGTGACCGTACTGTACAGCCTGCACTGCTGTGTAAATATGGTTGAAGTTCGCTGATGCTGCTGGGGGACCTGTTTCATGTATACAGTGACTGACCCGGTGAGCAGAACGGAGCCGATAAGATTATTGTATACACACACATATATAGATGACACAACTATGAGTGATTGGTATGAATATTACTCTTTGATGATAACGTTGACGATAGAATATACAAACAGACCTGATTAGCACTTACAGTAAAAATACATGCTTCGTTGATGGGAGTTGTGTAGGGGAGAAATCAGATGGACAACGAACAAAGAAGAGTGGAAATACGGATAGATATGGGTTGGAACAGCTGTTTTTCGACATGGAGGTCAGAACTTGGGTCAAACTCGGGCAAATAGCCGAGGGTCTATGCTGCGTTTTGAGAGGAAAATGAAAAGAGAACCTGCGACAAGTGTGGATCCAGAGAAGAAGATCATGCCGTCAAAAGATCCGTGGCCTCGAGCGAGAAGCGCGCCAGCGGCTGGTCCGCCTCCTAAAGATCTGTAAAGTCGTCTGTTAGCCTAAACGATCAGACCGTAGAACCGAGGAGAATTCAAAAGGGGATAATGAACACTTACGGGAATGAAATAACGCTATACAACACCCCCATGCGTATGCCAATCTGGCTTATATCCGAGATCTGAGCCACGCACGGTGTCATGACCGATATGAACGCTCCAGAAAAAAATCCGTACACCGCGGCGAATAACATTAGTCCCACCAAATTCCGCGTGAATATCCAGAAAACCAGACAAGAAAGACCAGAGAAGAATGCGGACGGAATGAGGAGGTTGAAGTGGCCTAGAGAGTCGGAGAGGTATGCGGGTGCGATGCGTCCGAAGACACCGCCTGCGTTCAGAACGGCGAGGACGTAGAAGGCTTTTTGCGATGAGATAGAGAGGTGCTGAGCATACTCTACAATGTAGATGAATGGGATGAATAAACCTGGTAAGTATGGTTGCGGGTGATGTCAGCGCATGTTTCTTTATGTGTAGTGATCTGGATTTTGAGACGTACCGAGGGCCACTAGGCAGGATCCAATAGCGAGGAGGATGTATTTAGTATCGGAGAAGGTTTTGAGTGATAAGCAATGATCTGTTCGTTTCGTAGACAAATGATTCTTCACACACAGCGTCGCTATGACGCAACATATTGCACTGACGAGACCTGAGATGCGGACGCCCCATCCAAATCCTACGGATACGAAAAGATGTTGAAGCATTATCGGGTAGACCACGCCGCCTGATGTAGTTTAGCATCAAGATTAGAGTTGACCAATGGAACAAACCGATGCTAGACCCGGCTGCCACGATTCCTGACGCAGTTGCTCGGTACTTCTTGAAGTAAGTTGCAATACTCGCTAGGGAGGGGTAGAATCTGTAGAGAATGTTCAATTGGATGTGACTGGAGTCGAAGGAATGGAAAACACACAGCAGGCCAACACCGAGGCCGAAGAGAATACCCTGGGCAAGGACGAATTCGTATAGTTTCGATGATAAGCTCGTCATCATTATTGAGAATACGTATATAATAGTTCCGGTGAGCATGAGCCATGTAGGCCCAAATTTGTCGAACAACCATCCAATTGGACAACCCTGGAGATATCAGCTTCAAATGATAAGGAAACGTAGTAAGGTGCGTACAGAGACGAAGAAAACCCAGAGCTGAAGGGAACCTATCCACGAAATTGTGGAAGGGGGGAAATGATGAAGTTGGTGCCCGGAGTACCATGCCTGATATGTACCGAACGAACTTATGTGGCCAAACGAGGAGAAGAGAGCCACCTCTCCCTCTCCATCAATTGTTTTTGCGCTATCGAGAGTACACCATCACGTTTTCCTCCAAACCCCTGGTCTGAAGCAACGGCACCGCGAGGAAGTCGTTTGAACTCAGGTGGAGCTTGAGCGATATCGTTCAGTCGTCGGGGAGCGCAAGAGGAATGTATGAGAAACTCTTTGGCTTTATTGGCATGCTTATCGAGATTAGCGACTGGAGTAGGGGGAAGTTTCGGGGCCGTCTTCGATTCTTTCTCGTCATCCCTAATATGTGCATTCTTCGCAAGTTTTGCCTCTTTGTCCGCCTTGGCCGCGCTGCGAACCACAGCATTTGAAGACTGAACGGCAGCTTTGACAAGCGGTCGCATGTCATCCTCAACTCGGCTGGGAGTATTAGTGGTCGCTATTCAGCTGGCCCATGATCATCAATGTACGGGCACGTACCGATTAAAATGCTGGATCGATTCCCCTGGTTTGATAGTGAGTTTCGAAGTGACCCGCGCCTCCTTCCTCTTGCTTCTCGATTCACAGGTATCTTCGTCCTGTTTTCTACGTTTACCGCCTTGTTTTCGATCGCTGTCGTCTTCGAGTTTCCTCCTCTTTAATTTATATTGCTCCCTGATTGTTGCTGCATTCAAAACACGGGCGACGGCTTTTGGAATGGGTTCGTTACTCAGAGACTCTTTCGGTGGTGCCATATTGTCTTCCCTTGGATAAGATTACACATGAATTGGAGAGATAAAAACCAAGATAGATACCTCTGCTTCCTTTCATTCTGCCTAACGGAAGATTTTGCGCGTTTATGGGGCATGATGGATCACAGTCTGGTCTGTGTATGTTTGGGTGGACGTAGAGAGGATGGTAGTGTGTGTTTGTTTATTATTCCTTGAGGCCATCCCCAATCAATCATCCTCAAGGGATGTGCAAACAACGTGATTCAACCAGGCTCACTACCTTCATCAAGCTGGGGTCAACTTACCATAGCAAGGTCTCTTCCCGTTGAAAATCGTACGTTTTATCCATTGTTCGTGTTTGTGTCCTGTTCCTATATTTGGTTCTCTTCTTTGCGTAAGTTCAAGTTCTGCGCTCACGGTAACAACACGACGACGGATCGGCTACTGAAGTGAGATGGATGTACTTGTATCCTAATTGTTTCCAATTCTTTTTGATCATGGCAAGGTCTGTGAAGCGGAGCGATGGCCCCTGGACTAGTGGAGTATATCCCTCGCCCTCAAGTGTCCGCAGTTGTGCCGCGGTTTTGATGTTCATCCAAGAATTCGAAGTAGTGTCCGCATAGTGACATTATGACTGTCACGGTCTATCTACAGCCGTATGGAAACAATAGGAGAATTCAAAGCTGGTGCAACCGTCGCTTCGAATCGATGGATTCAGTAGTATTGAATCAAATCAAAGGACAGTTCCCCTTCACCAGTTGACTGTCAGTGTTTGAAATTCTATGACATTATCTTTCTTATCTCTCTGGTGCTTTTTTGCTATGCCTCGCCTCACAGACCATCAGCAACAAAAGGATGCTCTTATCCAGGCTAATCTTGTCCATCTGCTTGCGAAATATGAAGCTGACTCATATAAATCTGCCTCAGACTCAGAGTCCAACTCCGATAACATGATCACTAGCTCTCCGACCCACTCTGGATATGTCTTCTGATTCTGAATCAGAGCTTGATTATATTGCTCTGCCTAATTTTGGTCAACAAAATTCTAAATCCATTTTTATATCAAAACCTTTCCTCGGAGCGATGAATTGGAGCTATGATACTTATGCCATTTCAGGATGATTGTTCCCATAGTGAATGGTTCACCTGAATCTTCCGCTATCAGATTCATGTGTCTCAGTCAGTCGTAATTGTCCGTATGCGCACCAAAAATGTCGTTTATCCTGTCCTCGTGCCGCTATTCTTGTGAACTTCATCTGGAACAAGCCTTCTTCTGATTCTATCGGCAACTTGGATCGAATCAATGAGTTCCTGCAACAACTACTTATCGCATACAGATACGGGCAATACATCCGTCTATAAAATTGGACTCTTTGGCTGCTTTAAAAGACGCGGAGTAGCCGGGTTCATGATTAACCCATCACCATGCTTTTGCATACCCTGCGCTTCCTTTCTATCTTTCCTGTAATTGGAGTCATCGGCGGCCAAGTCCCACTTGTTGACGGTGTTCTGGGTGGTGTACCAAAACCTTCCAGTCTGAAGCCTCAGGTTCCAGAAGAATCCTCCTCTGCCGCTACAACCCCGGGAGCACTTCGCGTAACTGAGAATTCCGGTGTTTGTGGTAATTGATCATCTCTCGTCCTATGGCAGACTTGTATCTCAATTAAGCTCTAGAAACTACGCCAGGAGTCTACCAGGCTTCTGGGTATGGTGATCTCACTGCTAATGAGAGTATCTGGTGTGTTCTATAATCCATTCACTCGAATCGACAAAAATTTCAACTGCTCAATATAGGTTTTGGTTCTTCGCGGCGCGCAATAACTCCGATAAAGCTCCCTTGGCTTTATGGTTCAACGGAGGGGTACGTCAATTCTTTGATATGTGGTCATCAAAGTACACACTAGTTTCATGCATGTATAGCCGGGGAGTTCAAGTATGATCGGCCTTTTCCAAGAACTCGGCCCTTGTCGCATCAACAACGATAGTTCTACCGTCTCCTTGAATCCGTTTTCTTGGAATAACGAGGCGAATGTTCTCTTCATTGATCAACCAGTTGGAGTGGGATTCTCGCACGGCGATATGAAAGTCGGAACATCCCAGGAAGCCGCAGCTGATGTATGGAGCTTTTTGCAAATTTTCTTCAAGGACACGAGGTTCTCCAAGTTTCTGGCAAACGATCTGGCGATCTGGACCGAATCGTAAGAGATCTTTATACTCCCCAGTGCCATCGGCCGACGACACTTCTAGTTATGGCGGGCATTATGGACCTACTTTCGCAGCGTGAGTATTATCGGCTGCCAGTTGGTTTTGATACAATTCGAGTCACCATGTGCTTTAGGTACTTCCTCAGCCAAAATGAAGCCATTGATGCTGGCACTGTCCTGGGCTCGAAACTGAATCTCAAGGTCCTCGGCGTTGGTGACGGACTGACGGTGATTTCTTTCCTTGTATGCAGTACTACTCCTATTGATGATATGTATGTCCAGGATCCTTTGAATCAATATCCTGGATATATCACCTATGCTGCGTCAAATCCTTATCATCCCCTCGTCTCATCCTCGATCATCTCCCGCGCTAATTCGACTTGGACTTCTAGTAGTGGCTGCCGCGCACAGGTCAAATCATCTTTACGTCATTAACTTGAAAGTTTGCTGAGTCGTCCTTCCCTCAGATCACAAACTGTTATAATGGTGGTTCGAATGCGGTTTGTTCAGAAGCTCAAAGGTTCTGTAACAACAACATTCTCTCTCCTTTGGCTGGAGACTGGGATGTACGCAATGCCAATCCCACCTGAAGTTCTGCGTGTTCCTCTGACTTCGTACCCTCCAAAAGGTTTATTATGTCCCCACGGCCAATCCTGATCCATACCCTCCTGATTTCAGCCGTTACATCGCATCGGTTAGAACTCAAATCGGAGCGGAAGTCTCGTGGCAAGAGTCAAACGGAAATGTGTACAGCAATTTTGCTTCCACAGGTCTGTGTGATGTGATAGTCTCGGCCCTATAAGCCACAGTATCAACCTTTGTGATAGGCGACTGGATGAGGAATTCAAGACCGAACTTGGAGACTGTCATCAACGCAGGAGTACGTCCGGGCCACTTATTCTGCTAGAATAAACATTGACTATCTCATAGGTAAGGGTCGTTGTCTATGATGGAGATGCTGTAAGTTGAATACTACAATCAAATCCAATTGATATCAATCTTTCACGACAGGATTACATTCTCAACTTTAACGGCGTCGAGGCGATGGTAAGCCTACCCTCCCAGCCTTGCGCATGGCCTATTGTACTCAATACACAGCAATAGGTCGATGCGCTGCAAACGAAATTTACCTCTTTGTACCAACAACAGCAATTTACTAATTACACTGTTAACGGCCAAGTAACTGGCATTTACAAGAATGCAGGAACTTTCTCTTATATCCGTGTCTTTGGAGCTGGGCATGAGGTTCCTGCTTACAAGGTTCGTCTTTGCCACTAAAATTTAGAACGTAGATATAGACTGATGGAATTCCTCAGTTTGGAACCCTAGCCGTAGGCGAAGCAGCAGCTCAGATGTTCACTCAGATTATGCGTAACCAGAGCCTTACTCCGACATAATTAAGGGATATCGGATCTTACGAATCACCATCGTCTTCAGAGATTACGGGTGTAATTATGTACTCTTGTAAATTTGCAGAAGAATTTTCATCCTGTCCATGAGTGGCGATCTTCACGTGATTGCGCACATGGGATCGAAGCCGCAGAGAGAGCTTGCTGTTGACCTGGTGATAAGCGTTGTGCTGCTGCCGGCATTTCTGCGAAGCTTTTCGTACAGGGTGTAGAGGCCCTCCAGGAGCCTAGGCCTGCAAACCTCTTGAGGAGGAACAACACCTTGGGAATAGTCGGGTCTAGACTCTCGAAGAGGATTATTCCACGGTCAGAGTAGTCAAGTGGTTCGTCCATCAACCCAAGTACCAGAAAGTCCGGCAGCGTTGGGCTCTCGTTGTTGAGCTTCTGACCAGTATTGTATTCCTTGCTCATTCGTTGTACCATCTCCCCTCACCCATCCACCCTTTTTCCTCCGGAATCAGAGTGGCTGTAGATGGCACACCATTCCTGGACCTGGTCTGAGTCTGAAGACGGTGGGTGTGATGTCGCTATAGAGGGCGTTGATGTCGGAGGGAAGCGGAAGAAGGACTGACTGCATAAAAATATCACTAACAAAGACGCGCATTGTCACGATTGACAGACCTATCGACTGAAGTGCTGCTGGTGACACGATGAGTACTAGCGGATAGATGAAAGGATGTTCTGCAGACACGTCAAGAAGGCGTAACGAAGATTTGATAGAACGAGTAGATATTAGACTAGATTTGTAGTGGATAATCCAAATTGCGATTGAACTAACAGAATCGATGTCAGTTGGGTTTTCCAAAACTACCCCAAATATTAGACTGTGAGACCAATATCACATTCACTTGGGACAGAATTGACATAAGCGACATGAGCGAAATATTGGAGACATGACATGACATGACTATGCCTTTTTCCAAAGAAACGCGGAATTCTAGAAGATCAACGGCGATCAAAGTTAAATCACATACAGAATTAGTGACTCACAAGACGCCAAATGTGAGGAATGATGGGAGAGTAAAGAAAATCTCGTCATTTTCCGTTTTTTTTTTCTTCCTATGGACGGAGAGGTAAATGTGCCTTGGCAATGTGCGGAGAGGGCGAAGGATGATCATGGCTCTCCAGGACTGAAGTTCAAAATGATCCGTATAGTCGTGCCAAGAAGACAGGTAAAGGTAGAGGAACGAGTATCAAGGCTTCACAAACAAGGGATGTCAGGGATGTCAGGCTATCATCCACATTACAATCCTCGGATCGTGGAACAAGGGCTTGAGACTGAAGGTGTACAGCAACTTCCAAACCCAATGGGAGACAATAAAGAAATAGGGAACGACAACCACAAGCTGATATTCAGCTAGTAAAAAGCTGTTTCTTTCTGACATACCATGATAATCTCAGGACGATAGTTCGATCTCAACGCTGAGATACGGCCTAGTCAAGCGATTGACCGTGTCGCCGAAGATTACATCAAACAAATAGAAAGAGAACAACGTCACCCATTGAATGGCAATTGTCGATTTTCATCATTAGTTCGTGAGCTTTGAAACGGCCGTCTGTCAAAATTGAAAGGCGTCGTTGATGTCTTAAAAACTTGTGACACAGCAATTAATCCAGAGTTGGAAGGTTACTGTACGTCTTATTTCAATAGCTCCTCAACAACCCTGTCCTCCGTAATCTTCGCCACATTTGGGCCACGATAATTCAGTCTCCGTAGCACATCAATCTGGATCACAAGATGAGAAAAGAGACAAGGAAACGGAGGCTAGGTCACGTACAACTCTTCGTTTATCAAATCCCAAAGACGTGAACTGCTCTACATGTGATGGTTCCAATCCCGCAAGTGCAATTTCGTTCTGCACACTGGCCTTTGACCCTTTGGGACCTGGGCCACCAGCGTACATCTGTGTCCAGTAGGTCGCAGTGGTGTCGAAGCTGTTCTTGCTGGTCGTGAAGTGCTTTGCAACCTCCGCATCTTGAGGATCATTAGGCTCAGGTGAGCATAATAGACTTTGAAGTGAAATCAAGGTCGACTTGAGAGTTAGGACCGGCGACCAAGCGTCTTTGAGAATATCGAGACAGATGGCACCTGATGCAGAAGAGACGTTTGGATGGTAGACTTTCGTGATAAATTTCATCTTGACAGGCTGGAAAGGGTACCCTTCGGGAATAACGATATCCTGATCGAGATACACGAGTTCAAGTCTGACGCCACCGTCGGTCAAGAGTGCGACTCACAACTTCAAATGTACCACCTTCATAAGGCGTTCCCTCTGGACCAGGAAACGATCCTCTCAGATGAAAAGGGCTATCGTCGATGAGGTCGATCTTGATGTTCGATGTCTTGTCGTTCTTGCAGTCTTGAGATATTTAAAACTCTTATTTGAACTTTGCTAAATACACGATGAAGTGACCTACATACCATTTATCTCCTTGTTAACACGTCGAAGTCGGGCATCCATGATACGAAGATCAGGTGGTCTTGAGGGCAAGGGGACGAGGAAGTACCAAAAGGTGAGAGTACAACTGGGTAAACTTATGTAAGGCAGTCAAGAACCGGGCCGATCGTGCGGCAATCCAGCCTTGTGCTTGACACTTCGGGAAATCTTGTAAAAATCTGGAGAAACACCCGTTAGAAACAGGTCACGTGTTTCTAAGAGGTGTTCCCTCGAGAAATCAGTCGAAATAGTATGTTGGAAATAGTAAAGAAATAATGTTTGTGTTCTTAAAATGTTACCTGAGAAATAGAAAAAAAAATTCTTTCACTTTTTCTTGAGAAATACATAGGAAACACAAATTGTATTTCAAGAAATATGTGACATGTACCTTTTTCTCTTTCTGGAGTTATTTTTCTTAAGGTTTCAAAAGTATTTCTTAGGTAATTTTTTAATGTTCATTAATAAAACTAATGAGAAAGAATATTATTGTTCCTTGAGAAACACTGATTAGAAAACCTTCAAATGTTTCTTAGGAAACTGCATTTGGAAATACATATTGCAACAACAAGCGTGGTGCTTAGCACATGACAAGCACACGTGCATAGACTTGCTCATTGTGTTTACAATATAGATTGTCAATCATAGTATATTAAATATACAATCATGAAAACACAGGTATATAGTGAATGAGTGGGGGTTATAACAAGAGCTACAATCTACAGAGGCAAGAAATCCAGGGCAGATGTAGCAGCATTTGGCATAGAGGTAAGCATATGAACATACCTTCAGTTCTAACATTGAAAGCAGTGAATTGAGTGAGAATTTGAATTCTCCCATAAACACTGGAAAGAAGCATGAGAAATTCAATAAACAGAAATGAAGGCACTGACCCATAAACCCTGTGGACACAACATGGAGACTGACTTTTGTGCTGATGCTGACATGATTGTTGGTTCCAGTGTAACTCCTTCCCATAGCAGCACCCAATTTGACATTTGGTTGCTCAATTGCACCATCCAAATATTCTTTGATTCCTATGTTCTTCACCTTTGTCTTTGCATTGATTCTTGTGCTAACAATTTTGTTCTGCATCAAGCAGACAGCCTCAATGTGTGCTGCAAATATATCACATAAGACAAACAATAGAAAGATCAATATCAAGGCTGACTGGCTGCAAGAAACAGAGCCATTAGCAGGATCAAAGTGATTTCTTTTACTAGATATGTAGATTTGGCTCTGTTTCTTGACACCAGTCAGCCTTGACATTAATCTTTCTATTGTTTAGCTTCACTTAAGCCCTAGAATGTCCAGATCAAACCATAGAATACCTGCTTTCATTGCATCGACGTCATGTTGTGAATAACAAGAAGGCGCCAGATAAGAGGAATTTGGTGCATGTGTTGTCACCAAGCAGGAAGGTCAGTTCAGGAGATGACAAGTAAGAGAGGCGACAACCGTATAATGCGGTGTTGCTGTATGGGCTGAACGTTGAATTTGAAACCGTTGTTGAAACAATGAGTGTGTGTTGACTTTTTACTTAAGATTCGCCGATAACCAGTCCGGACACCCGCCGAGCACGATTGTCGTAAGTTCTTACAGTGCTTTCACAAAATGATGTCTACACGTGTTTGTAGTGAATCGAAAATGCCAAAAATCAGAATAAATAAGAAATTTCAAGTTCTCATTCCATCAACAAAAAACTATGCTAGACACTCCTTTTACTGGGTCAAAAGTATCTATCTATGGAGGAATCACCTTCCCGAACCTCACATTCCTTTTTCGAACCCAAAAGCGATGATGTCATCGACCTAGGTTGACTGGTAGTACCGTGACAGTCCGTGTGACATAACATTTGCTCGTCAGCCTCGAGGCCGCTGCATTCATATGTCGCTTCCAAACAATCATGGCTAGTTTTCCGATACTTGTCATGTGTCAAGGAGTAACAACTGTCAAAATTCAAGGTTTTCCCTGACTCCTTTTGAAACGATCATGATATTTATCAATCACGACCTACTGCAAATTTCCAGAATCAGTCCAGGATTCTCGCTCGTTCTCCTACACCACTCGTAGAATCCAGATGATGCGCTTGCAATAATCTCAGGTTCTAATTCATAATGAATGGTGTTGATTTTAGTCGATATGGTCGCCAATCGTACATCTGTTTCTTACAGGATGCCCCCATTGAACAGCACGACGCACAACTGTGTAATACGGAAGGCAGCATATCCGACTCCTATTGCTCCTGAGATTTGTGGTTGTTGCCCTGTTATCTCCCCCTTGGCGCCCACCGGTTCAACAGCACGACCACCCACAATTTTCCGAAATCTGTTGTGGGCGTATTGTGGCGGGTCATCGATTATCTCTCTAAAAGTTGCCCAATGGCTGTTCGAAGTGAATGTCTGTAATATTTAAACTCTAGGCGCCGGCGACACATTGGATTCTTTCTCGATGCTCATTTTCATCGCAATCCACCTGCTTTATTCGTGTAGCGCGCACGCTATGCCGACCGGTATATCACTTAGGGCCGATGCGACCGATGATCCTTCGATACATGCCGAAAAGCAACGGACAATAGAGCAAATCATCTCTAGTTGTGTTTCCACTTTCATACTATGCACCTGGTCCGCCATGCACCCCAATATCCCTCCTCATACGGACGGAGAACTTCGCAGAACTTGTCGACAACTGAGATTATTTTTTGCTCTTCTCTTTTTACCGGAAGCGGTACTCGTATGGGCCACTTTACAATTTTTGGGTGCCCGTAGGTTGGCCGATACGCCCGAGTTCAAAGGCATGTCTATTTTTCCCTTCACCATTGAACGTTACTTGAACTCATGGTATAGAGCGTGGTTGGAAGATTCCTCACGGATTCTTCGCCCAGATGGGTGGGTTTCTGCTTCACGATGCTGACGGCAAGCCATTACATGTCGTATGGTCTCAGGACGTGTGCGCGATGTTACGCAGCCCACTTATCGAGACTCCTCGCTTAACAGAGGATGAACTACAGGACCGCAGTAAAAACGACATCATTGCAAAGCTCTACGCAATCGTCCAGACCATTTCTTTCTTCGCGCAATGCATCACACGACTGGTCAAACGACTGCCTATCACCGAACTTGAACTCGTCACCTTCACGTATACTGTCGTGAATGTGTACGTTTACTTCGTATTCTTCCAGAAGCCACAGAACGTTGGATATCAATTTCCCGTCTACGAGAAAACTGTTGCGAATGGCGGACGAAAGCGGATAAGGGATCATTCACCCGCGACTCAGCACAATGGTGTAGGGCGGAAACTCATGAGTTACTTGAAACTCGCCACTCTTGCCCCCTTCTATGGTGTCAATGCTTGGGCAATCGATCAAGAGGATAGGGGTGTTCAGGTCATGGCAGTGCCCGACCTTTACTATCATGGACAAAAACGCGTTTCCTCTGGGGGAGTCCTGACCTTGGCCGCATTTATGGGGACTGTGTTCGGCGCGAGTCACCTCATTGCGTGGAATGTCAACCTTGGGTATCCCTCTTTTACACAGGAAATTGCCTGGCGTGTGTCCTGCATAGCCCTGACAATTATACCGTCTATATTGCTTGTTCTCGTTTTCATCTCGACTTCCTACGCGGATATTGTGCCCAAAATTCTGGTTACCATTAGTGCGTCTTTGGCAGGCCCACTAATGATGTTGTTCTATATTGCAGCTCGTTTTTCTCTTATCGGACTTCCCTTGGCGGCTCTTAGGAACCTTCCTCCAGAGGTATTTATCGATACACCTCTTCCTGTCCCGCTGAAATACCTTGGCAATTGGCAAGCCTGAGCGATATATAATTTCTTCTATCAATAGGTCCTGTTGATAAACTCTCTCGATAGTCATCATGTTGAGTTACGCGAGATGTTTACTTATCTCTCATCTGATTTATTGCGCCGGTCCTAGCGGGGATATGTAGTGTTCGAGATGGCAGACCGATGTGTCGTGATGATCATGTGATCGGACGCGACACGCCAGAACCTGCCCTCAACAATCACGTCGCGTAGATTTGTTGATTGACCGGTCACCAACCATTGTTCCACTATCGTGACATAACGTTACCCTTCTCTTCCGTTTCGCCATGTCTTCTTCCTCTTCCTCGTCTTCTCGCGTTCGTTATACACTCAAACGCCGTCGAAATGTCGTCGCTAACTCGAGCGACACCGAAGTGTCTGTGACCCCACCACGAAAGCGGGTGCGACGAGAACGGAGTGGAATAGGTAAGACATTAACATAAAATTGTTAGAAGAGTTAGTCAGATAGTTTTTCCAGATGAAAAGCCTGATTGTGATCTTGATGAACTTCTGCGACGAAGGGTGTTCGATTCCAAGGATGACACAGTCATTGATGACCTTAAGAATATGAAAAGGCTCAGACGTATGTCATTGTCATTTTGCTCAATCTATGGAAGCTAGGCTGATCGGCACACAGGCGATCAGGACGTTCTTTTGGTCGCGCAGTGTATCTTTGACAAGGTTAAATTGGCCGTGAAGGCCGAAATTCAGGAAGAGGGCAGGAAGACGCTCGAGGTGGAGTTATATCTAAGGTGGCTGCAGGGCTTGGACTATGTGGTCAAGGGTATTGTGGTCAGTCTATTTAAACCCTCTATGCTAGCCAGAAATCTAATAAATAGCAGGCCATATTGGACGCCAAAATTCCTGGTACTCGTCGGAGCGTAACAGGAGTTGGACGCATCTCGTTCTCCCTCCTGTACAATCTCATGGAAACTTTTATCGATGAAGTCGATTCGCACCAAAATGGCTGGTCATTTAGGCACCCCGCTGGTCCCGTGGAACCTGACCCACTTATTATGACGCTCGCCGAGGAGTGTAATGATTCCGACTCAGATGCGCGTTCAGAAGAGGCAGTACACGTCGCTGAACAGTTCTTCGAGCGTTATGACAAGGTCATGGTGGTGGCTTTACGAAGATACAAGAGTGAATGCAATAAGAAACTTATGGCCCTTTCCATTGACCGAAAGGAGGAGAACCTGTCGAGGGGATGTTGTTTGTTGAGTGAGCAGACGGGCTATGGGGGCACAGATGACATGGAATTCAATCTTTTACTGAAGACACGAGATGCTATGATTCAATGGAAGCTGGAGGGACAGTCGTCACCGTAACATGCGCCACGGAGATGATGACTCTACGATTGCGGACTCGGATTACATTTGCGCCATGTGTAACAATTATTCTAATGTACAAGTAGCTAGGCCTCTGCCCCAAACTATAAGAGCAGAATTCTTTGAAAATATGATTTATTAATTACAGTGATACTAACACTATAAACAATTTATTAGCACATTATTTGCAAGCTGGGATGGCCGAGTCGTTAAGGCGAGTGATTTGAACTCCAATCATCACTTGGTGTTTCACCGCGTAGGTTCAAATCCTGCTTCCAGCGTAGTCTTTTGATGTTATTATCATTTTTTTTCTCATCAACGCGTTAAAACAATGTATGTCCATTATATACAAGCATACTGCGGCGTGTTGTTTAAGGTCATATATACTCGAAGATGAGTGCTGATATTCCCCCTGACCGTGATTTCCACGCGACGTCTACATCGAATATTCATAACTTAGATTTCGACTTTCGGAGCGCTTTGGCCTCGTCACGGAGCACTCGTCGTAACATCTTTCCACTGGAAGACGTTGGGATGGAGGGAATCAACTCAACCCCTCCAACCAAGTGCTTATAGTGAACCTTGTTGTCCGCAACATGCTAGATAATGAATGAGACTGATATAAAGAATGATCCATCCAGCGTCGGACCTTAATGATCGACGTCTTGATTTCATTGGCAGCATTTGGCAAATCCCTCACGCGGCGCATTGCAGTGGCCGTCAAGACTACAAAGGCCAATGGCACCTCTCCACCTGATAGAAAGTCATCCGGTGGCTCGATCTCTAGCAGACGAAATATGTACATACTGTAATCATCCGGAATACCAACAACACAAGCTGCTGCAACATCAGCATGGTCCAGAATGCATCCTTCGAGCTCTGCAGGGGACACTTGAAAACCTTTAACCTGAGAAAAACCCAGTCAGATCGGGCAACAACTGTCAGTTGAGATTCCATGACCTTCATTATTTCCTGATATTACCCGCTTGTGTCAGTTAAAGTTTCTATCCGAAATCCGTCAAGAGACATAACCTTCAGTCGATCTAATATCCAAAGCTCTCCGTTCTTGTCAATCTTGACCTCATCTCCAGTTCTCACCCACCTAGTGAGACTCTTGAGCTCAAAACATCAGAACGTCAGCAGCAGAACATACCCATTGATGAATGTTTCTTTCGTACTGGTCGAAAAATTAAAAAGAAAAATAATCTGGAGAAAATACGAAAACCTACGCTTCCGCGTTGTTCGCATAACCAAGCGCCACAGAAGGTGTCTTAAGATAGAGTTCCCCAACCTCATCAAAGCCGGCTAGGCTTCCATCTGGCTTTACGACCCGAGCAATGATCCCTGGGAGTAACTGTCCTGCACCTAGCAATGTATGTGAATCAGAACGTAGTAAACGACCGTGGTAGGTGGGGAATTATTACTCCCTGACGTCCCCCGTTTTTGCGTAATCGGCCACATGCTAGTCGCGGTACACGTCTCAGTCATGCCTGGATGCTTAGTGAGTTCAAAATTCCTCGGATCGGAAAATTGAGATCAATACTTGCCATATGCTTGCCCAATTTGAGCATCGGGAAGAAGTTCGAAAAGCTGCTGATTAACCTCATGGGACAGCGGAGCAGCGCCGCACATGATCATCCTCACAAACTGACGGAGATTGTAGTTTTTGACCGCGGGATGCTGGAAACCTTTATAAGTGCTCGGCATGGGAATCACTTGAAGAGTGCCTGCATACCTTACACAAAAGGACTATTTGAGGAGGCACAAGCCTATAAACACACACGTCAATCATATACGATAAGACTCGAGGATCGTGAGACGGCTCACATCAGGTGAGAGATTCGGTGACGAACAATACTGTCCAGCATCGCAGTAAAGTTGAACTTTGGAACGATTACGACAGACATCTTCCATGTTTAGTCAGCTTTGCAAGCCCGATTTGAAAGCAGTTGACGCCTACAGCACTGAACAGTACAAAATGCAGCTATCGAAAGAT
>JABFYK010000079.1:17017-34316 GCA_018849495.1 Termitomyces sp. T123_Mx157
GCCAATCTGGTTTTCGCCTCACCAGGTTTCAACTGCCTCTCAACAAAAGCTGGCACCGAGTTCAATCCCATTCCAATCAGCGTACCGATCTTTAAGGAATTATTGGGTGATTGTTGGCGAGTGTCAAACGATATCAACCTATCCAGAGACAGTTTCGTTCTTTGAACAGCGGAACGTGCCGTATCTATTGAATCTGGATGTGCGATAACAAGGGATGCGTTGGTTTGTTCCAACTGGTAGAAAAGTTCGTCGCTGGAGAAGTCGGGGTTGGCGCCGCTATGAATAACTGTATAAGTAACAGACTTGACACGCGAATTCCACAACAACGAACGAAACCACTGCTCCAAGTCGATGAATAGCCCATATTGCAACTGGGTAGTCTGCAAAAGAGATACTTGGGCGGCTGTCTCAACAAACAAGAGGGAAATACGAACCAACATGATTCCGACTAAAGATGAGTACTACCAGTATTTGTGACTACAGTAATCCACTAAGGAACGTGTTAGGCACTTACCAACATCGCCATCCTCTGGTTTACGCATGAATGAGCAACGAGTGGTTCTAGAACGATGAAGACGAGACATCACCTATGCCGAACGTGGTCTTCAGTGCGTTCGCAAGTCCAAAGGTACGGCGACGAAGCTAGACAATTTCAGCTCCGAGCTCAGATACGTATCAGGCAAATGCCACCTAAAACTCGCCTCCTCTTCCCCAATCTCTCTTCCGGTTTCATCCTCAATGAGCCAAGTTGAGCTGGCAATTCTTACTGGCCGACATTCGTGTTGATAATCGAATATGAACTGAGGCACAGTCAGGTAATCTGGGATGTTTGGAAGGGGTCCAGAGGGCGAATACACCTCCATGATTGTTTCTTGATAATCCTGTGAGCGTCTCTAGTGAACGCGTGGTTGATTACATCAGGACACACGTCAGAGACTATCATTGGTAGGGAGTTTCAAAATTTTGACGAAATCATGAAGAACAAGACATCGTTAGAACCTTTTTTTCTAATGGGACTTGGGGAATGCTATAACATCTGAATGATATCCCACCTGGGTTAGAGAACGATCGATGTGTTGTTACGTCGGAACAATCCCGGTTGAACACCTCCCAAAAATTGGGAGTTTCAAAACTTTTGTCACGAATCAGCTGACTCCTCGGCAAGCCAAAGGACAACTATTGAGCAAAGTTGTGGACTTCGCGATATAGCTTGAGAGAATCTATTTAGTAACAGTATGTGCAAGTAATTAGAAGCATGTCCTAGGGCTAATTGCGCAACTAGCTGTGAGGCGCACGTTGCAAACGACCCGAGCCAATACTGGGAGATGTTACAAATTGTAAATGACGCACAAAAAATCAGCAAGGTATGTCAGAGATGACATCGTAATACAAGCATCATGAGGGGCTGAGTACGGAAGAGGGAAGTTGAATGTTCTTTTTTTGTTTCAGAGACAATAAATGCGCTGCGGACTTTGAAAATCTGATGAACGCAAGTTTGTGCACATTTCACTCTATAATCTTGGCCGATATCTTCTTTGAACCACCTGCTCCTCGACTCGAGCACGTAAGAGGCGTCGTAATAATTTGCCGCTGCCATTTTTCTACACAAACACGGAGGTTAGTCCTCTACTATTGGATCTGAAATTCCAGCTTCACCGGTACTGTCTTGACAATCTCGATACCTCTAAGTCGCTTGTAGTTGGACAATCGGTCTGCAACATGCTTCAAACAATTGCAATTTTAGAGCACAGATCCTTTCATCATGAAAAGTGCTGAACGTGATTTCTCACCTTGAAGATGTTAGACTTGATATTGTAAGCTTGATCTGCGCCAAACGTGAACCTTTTCTGTGCGTCTGTGGTCAGTACCACAAACGCCAGTGGAACTTCTCCGCTATAGACATCAGGCATGCCAACAACACAACAGTCCGCGATATCCGGATGTGACAAGAGGCATCCTTCCACTTCAGCCGGCGCAACTTGGAACCCTTTCACCTTAATCATTTCCTGTTTGAATTCAGTATCACAATATTCTGTTCTCTACCTCAAGTCTACCTTGAACCGATCAACCACGAAGACTTCGTGTGTTTCTGAGATGATCACTTGGTCACCCGTATGAACCCACCTTCAGCGATGTCAGCAGGAGTTTGAAAGAGGGAATCCAGATGTTATACTCATCAACAAAGGTGTCTTGAGTCCTGCACTCGTGATCAGACAAGGTTAGGCCGCCCAATGTAATGAAAAAACAAGTTTAGACAAATTACTCACGCCCGTTCATTGTTTAGATACCCAAGAGCAATTGCAGGCCCTTTGACGAGGAGTTGCCCTGCTTCGCCATAGTCTGCCAAAGAACCATCCTGCTTGATGACTCGAGCTTGTAGACCGGGCAAAAGTCTACCGCCACCTGTCCGACAATTTCGACGTGTAAGCGCCTCGTCGGAAATGATCAAATCAACCATGCATACTTCCAACAGGACCCCGTTTTTGTGACCCTGGAATCATTGCCAAGGTCGTCGTCATTTCCGTTAATCCTGCAACGATATGTAAAAAGCAGAGAAAGCATAATCGAAACATAGGACGTATACCATACGCTTGCCCAATCTGTGCATCTGGGAATAATTCACACAACTGGGTTTGCACTTCTTTCGGAACGGGGGCAGCGCCTGGCTTCCAATAATTCAGGAGGATCGATAATCGAGTCAACGGGAACAAACCGATGATCATGTATTTGACTCCGCTAAGATCATGATTCCTGACTGCAGGATGCTTCGTACGGCCGTCAGCGAGTAAGACAATACCTGGAAACTTGCTAGTGCCCTGACCTTGCACAGCTCCACGGCCAGAGGAGGAACAAGTCTTCGTGTCTATAGCTTAACCAATGGTCCTGGAAAGAAAGGGAATACGTACATGAGGTGGGTGATTTGGTGGCGCAGGATGCTCTCTAGAGTGCTAAGGATGTTGTACCTCTCTATGACAACAACTGACATCTGTTACAAATCTGAAGTGAGGAGAACAGTCCAAATTATGGACTTCTGACTGACAGCAGAGAACAAAGTCAAATGAAGCTGCGGACAAGGGTCGATACATAAGAAAAGGATAACTGAAGATCGACATACACTAATCATGAGCCCTGCTACGTCTTGGCATAATTTGAGTACTGAACACCTTAGCGGCATATCAGGTCACAAGGCTTACGATAGAAAGGTAAAACTTTGGAAGACAATGTCGTCCGTCAGAGATTGACTCGAGTTAAGGATTAGCAGTCACCTCCGATAGCGACATCTCCAGGCTGAAACCCCGAGACATTTCGCAAGCAATGAGCTTTCTCTACTCGATTATGTGCGGCCATTTGAATGATGTTCGCGATGAGGGCATAGTGCGATATCGCCACTGCCTAAATCGGTATCCTGTCAAATAAACCATTCAAACGTCAGGGCGAGTAGCTTTACCTTTGGTTTTCCCGTCGTCCCTGAAGACCATGAAAGCAGTGCAGTTTTCCTTTTACCTTCTCCGGAGTCAAATACACGTTCTTGGAAATCAAAGTTGTTCTTGACACCTTCTTGTATACAATCGTAAACGTTCGGTATCCTCGGCACAGAAGTCATTCGGTCGATCAAAATAACGCGATCAGACGAGAGACCAGCTAAGTGCATGGCAGAAAGGACCATAGAGAAATTGCTAGAATGTGCAATGACGAAAGTTATTTTCGCCAGTGTGAGTTGCCTGAGAAGTTCTTCAACAGTGGACTGAGGATTGGAACAGCTTGAAGACGTTAAGCCAAGATTTGGCGCCTATTGAAGGAAGCTAATACCTGACAACTCCTCCGAGTAGGTGGATGGCCCAAAGAGCCGTCGGATATTCTAAAAGACAGAAATTATCTTGTGGGCTTCGCACACGATGGTCAACCTTACCCATATGATTGCGACTGATTATCATTACTACAGGACAGGATGTTATCAGTGCGAACTATAGACGCAGAGGCTAACAACTTGCCTACATCATTTTCGCCTAACGGAAAATTCAATGCCAACTGAAGAACTAGGAATAGACGATTGGCCTCACCGATATTGTACTTGGCGCACAATGTGCTTGCTAGGACACGAGTATTGTTTCTCAGCTAGAAAACCGGGTGTTGATGGAGTAAAGTAATTCATGAAATATGTCGGTGCACCTCCTCAAAGTAGATTTCATGACCGTTATCATCCTCAATTAGACAGGGTATGTCCGTGCGTATTGGTCGTAGGGGATGGTGATATTGTAGCATGAATTGAGGGAGTGAAATATTATCTGGGATATGAGGGAAGTTGTGATGCGTTCTGATCTCTGCCATGATACGAAGTATACGTTGAAACAAGCCGTAGGTGGGAAGGGTTCGTTAAAAGACCGATCTCGGGTCTAAGGCGCGAAAGGCAGTTTATACTCGAAATTTGTATGACCAAATGGGGGATATGTATGGTCTATGAGCGACAACGGCAGTCACCCACATTATGACACTTCCTTTTCCTTTTTACAATAGTTAAGGCTCTCAGGAGCTATTGATCTCTGGGTTTGAGCCGTATCCGGGTCCGATTGGACCGCTGAGTGAACTTCGAGAGCCTTTGCCTTGGCTGGATAGCATACCTCGTGATACCTAAGACATATATGCTACCGTTGATTGATTGTCAAAAAATATGCTGATCGAACGGAAGGGGTAAGAAGGAAAGTTGGACACCGAAAAATAGAGGTGGCGGCCGGTCGACAAACAAATGACCGATCCGGTGACCATCCCCAAGAATACCGTGGACCACACTTGAACACACTTGCGGCGACTCGTGAGGGAATGTAGACGCAAAGGTCTATGTTTTTGATGTATTCTCACAGACGGGATACAATATTCGGACAGTTTTCCTCTACTTGTGCGCTCATGCCTGTCCCATGAGATTCATGCTTGTGAAAGAAAGCCCGGCGGTGAGCATACCACCACCTCATTGCAGCCTCTTTCTCTTGTTCTCCCACCTTTTCCGAGATTTCGACAAACAATGCGTCCACCAAGTCCTTTCTGCCTTCTCCCACTCCACCTTCCAACCTTTCAACGTCACTATCTGATTGTCGACGTTTCGTAATGATGCTTCTGATTTCCTCCAAGGCACGAATCATGAGGGGTAAGGGAAGCGAAGAAACAGTGGAGATTAAGGTCAGATGCAGACGATGTAAGCGTTGCCTGGTACCAGCGTTGGGATTGTTCCCCTGTCTCTCCTCCAACGATAACTCTCGGATCACATCAAGAATCAATGTAATGCAATACCATCCAAGTCGGTGACTCTCGGTAATCGAACCGGAGGTGCTTGCGCTCCTTACAAGTGCCGAATATGCCAACCGTAGTTGTGCCGTACTAAGTCGCCCATCCTGAGAATTCTGTATAGAAAAATAGAAGAACGTTAATTTAATGCCCACAAATGAGTCAGAAGGTTCCATAAAACAAAACGTGGAATGGGACTGAACGGTAAGTCGGAGATGAGGGAACGGAAAAGAAAGTTCAAAGTTCAGAAGTCAAAGCGAGAGATAAGAGCGAGCCACATGTGATACGTGGCAATAGGAGAGAGGACATCGTGCACTTACCTGGACCAAACTTTGTGCATAAAATGGGACCATACGATGTACAAAATTAGCCGAGTCCGGAACACGGCCATCATGGTTCACTGTGAGCCGGCGATCAGAATCAGCTGATGAAGCAAGCTGGGCGTGTGATGAGAAGATAGACAACACTACAGAGTGTGCAGACTCATAAGTCTCACGATGCGATGGGTCCGAGAGGTACCTAAATGCTAATGGGGTTAGCGTGGATTTACCAACGATTTCAGGAAGTTGATGAGAGCAAAAGCGGTGAAATATATAGAAGGGGTCTTATTGTCCCAGATACAAAAAAGACGGGATCTAGAACGCAAAATCGGACGTCCACAACCGGTGGTACGCGATCAAAAACAAGATATTTTCAGCATGTCAGACGTCATGCCACCGAAATTGCCGGACAAAATACGGAGATATGAGGCGCCAGAACGGCATATTCACACGAGAAACCGAACAACGAGGCCGATGCCGTAAAAAGCAAGCGAGAGTCATTTAGACATTCCGGACGGTCCTTAGGACATGAAGAAAAAAGGTATGGAGCGGTACTCACGGAGTACATAGGCGCCAGACGTAATCTTCGAGGCATGACACCCCCAGTGACGGGACGAGTTGTTCGATACAGGCTAACGTGTACGCAGTCTTTGCCTGCTGAAAAGTGCCCGAGTGGTCTCCCGGCACGACTGGTAGCCGAATTAGAAACTTACACAGGGACCATCGATGACTTACAAGTATCAACACCCAAGTCTATCACCATGTCTCTAACGAAGCTTTCGCAGTGATTGAAATCCCGGCGAAGCGCTTGTTGATCATTGGACGGCTCTTCAGCAGATAGAACGTCGAGGGCTATATAAAACACTTTGCGTAGCTCCACAAAACCCGGTCCGTCACCGGTAGCAGTAGCTGTGACCCCTCCAAATCGAGAGACTACGAATGACAGATGTGATAAGGTCTGTAGAACGCATTTTGCGAGCATGTTGGTCGAGACTTGAGCTTGATTTGAGGAAAGTGCCTGTGGTCGCACATAAACGACGGAACCCAGTGCACTGTCGGACACCATAACTATGCTAAAAAGGAGGGTCTTGAACATCAACCAGATGGATTTGTACGTGTCCTTCGTGTCGGAAGCTATGTCAGCAGATAGTTAGCACAAGAAAGAAGTCCTTCAGATGACATGTATCATACGAAGCTCCTCTTCGTTTTGTACAGAGGCAAATTGGGTGGCTCTCCAGTCCTGCTCAATGCGGGATGCAATCATCTGGAAGGTTTGAATAGTAATGCAAGCATCTTGAACACCTCGTACTGAAGTCTCGATCAATAGTTCTAGAGTCAATGCAGCCAATTTTGACAGTCCCGCCAATGCATGCATCGCAGGAGACGTTGACAATGA
Source organism: Termitomyces sp. T123_Mx157 (assembly GCA_018849495.1). Lineage (NCBI taxonomy): Eukaryota > Fungi > Basidiomycota > Agaricomycetes > Agaricales > Lyophyllaceae > Termitomyces > Termitomyces sp. T123_Mx157. The sequence goes on from JABFYK010000079.1 coordinate 24,011, forward strand.
TCGAACGATTTCTTCAAACGAAGGATCAAATTTTGTCCTCAAAAACATGCCTTGGTGAAATGCCTTGGCAATCGTGGAACTTAGAAACCCCGCAAGGGGAGAGAGCGGCAATGCTGTTAGCTTGGCCTTTGGTAACAAAGGTAGTGACTGAGAAGCTAAAATCAGAGTCAACGAGAGCAAAGGATCTAGAATTTACATGAGAACCACTCTGACTCGGGAATAGAACGAGCCTGACCGTCAATTTGGGGACTGAACTCCTTTTCCCAGTCATCGGTGTCCGAGTTGTAATCATCCATGACTTCCGCTAATGCAATGACAACTTCATCTTCCACCTTTGCATGGGCTGTGCCAATCTGAGGGAAGTCTTTAACGCCTAACAGAAGGCCTGTACAGCATGCAAGCCTCATCGCTGCTCGTCCTCCTTGTAATCCCCTGACGACTGCTCTGACCCATTCCCGCATGCTCCCCTCTACTCCTTTCGAGAAGATAGCTCGCGAAAGACTCCACCCCTCTTCCGTCTTTTTCACCAATGCCCGATGCTTGAGATGGAAGGCATGCCTGAAAGCCGTTACGAGGCCTTGAAGCCTTTCGTTCGTTGGAGGGGAGGCAAGAAAGTATGGTGATGACACAACAGAAGCGGTTAACGGAGTTGGAGTAGGAAGGTCAACGCTCAGGTGATGCGCCAATGCGGCGACGATCGTTTGAAGAGGAACATTGGGATTTGTTTTTTGCAGATGGGTTAGTAAGAGATTGGTCGACATTGAGGTACATGGACTCAGAAATCAAAGAAGACCACTGGCATGATTAAATTTCACGTGCACAAAGAAAAGTTGCTCGACGACGTTCATCTTGAGTTGTTCCCTTGGCTAAACGTTTTCGTGAGCCTCATACAAGTTGAGCACTATCTTTGTCCTTCTATAAAAACAGGAAAACAGCTGCAATGACTCCAACTGGACAATTACTTTCTAACGCTCATAACAAGTCAAGCACGTCAAATTCCAAGTTTACCATGCAGGATTCATGAAGATTTCGTGCCAAAAAGCATCTGTGCCGTACAATTACGTATTCCTCAAAACACGAGCCGCAAGAATTTGACACAACCGTCATTATGTCCTTCTGATCTCTCTTTCATTTTTCAGACACGGCAGACAGGGACTTCAAGGCCAGCCTTTCTTCGATAATGCGCTCTATTTTGCGCCTAACTCTAGCCTGTCGCATTTGGGAGCGCTCGTACCAGTAGTCTCGGATGACGATGTTCTTCCAGCTACCAGTAACATCATGAAATAGTTTTTTGCCTGCCTTCGCTCAAATTTGCAAGGGATCTTCATGGTATTCCAAAGGAGTCATGGAAACAGAGGAGCATGATAGTCCTCGGCTGGGTAGAGAAAGGGAGCCCAGACGAGCATCTTGATCTCGGTCAGCAATATAGAAAAAGGATCCCTGAATGTTGCCAGCTCACCTTCTCTTGCTCAATTAGATCATCCCCTAGCTAAAGACTTTCAGCTCAGCGATAGACGTGCCACTATCACCGTTCCAAATGTCCCACCTAAAGATAACTACATCGTCGTCGGTAAGTTGCGTTGCTTTACAGTCAATAATCAGGCCCAGACTCATTCCTGCTTGACAACTTATTAGTGTTTGGTGATTCTGGTAATCGCAGTCGGGCGTTCTCTATCAGGCCTTGACAGTACTACCTTTCGATTACATGCTTCGTTTGTTCTACAGTCTTCTGAATGGCCTAGAATTCTGCTCTAGATGTGTGTATTTGTCAATCTAATGAGGTGGCTGTCCTGTTTCATTGTGAGCAACCGCGTTCTTGTGACATTAATCAATATTTGCATTTTACTCTCCTCGGCATGTGTTATAGTAAGTACATTCGCGGTGGATTAGAACATTTGGGCGAGGTAACGAAAGCTTGGAAGATCCGTTCGCGAATATCTTGTTTGATGATTCATCGCCACATTTGTGACGAGTCGCACTTTTTGCAAAAGTCCGTGGCCTCAACGTCGGAAAAGCCAATCACCTTAGTTCTATCTGACAAGCCCTGAGTATATTATTGACGGTAGGTCTCTTGAGTTTTCAAGAACACTGCTTGTGCTTGTGATTAGTACACACTGCTCCTTAGAAGCTTCTCTTATGTGGAAAGAAATCAGGCCTGTCAATAGCCGCGAAGTTGAAACCAATATTTAATGACGCCTCAGATGCGGGAGAAGTGGGCCGGCCTCATGCTCAGACTCGTGACTAAATGTAAACTGCCAAATCGAAGAAGTTCCTCTCTTGCTTCTAATCATGACCTGTCTCTCAGAGATAAAAGGGCTGACTTCAGTCAACGTTCTCCATTATTTTATCTCCTCGCTTTCCTTTACAACCGCTTTCCTTCCCTAATTGCGTTATTCGCAGCGTTCCACGCGCAATGTTCTTCTCTGCTATTGCTTCTTTCTTTTTGTTGGCGGCCAGTGTTAGCAACTGCGTCGCATCCCTCATCGGCCCACAATCACTCATTGTGTTCAATCCTCGTATTATTTCTCCTGAGGCTGGCATGGTCTGGGTCCCAGGGACTGCTCATAACGTTACATGGGGTGAGCATTACGACGCGGTAAAAGCTTACGCATTATGACCGTCGGATTTCTCCCGTCTTCCAGATACCTCGGACATTCCAATTGAAAGACGAGGCACCACGGGGCTGATTCTTTTGGGGTACAATGGAACTGACAGCGAGAACCTGGACATTGGTAAGCCTCCTCCCTGTCGCCACCGTATTATCAATGCTTTACTCATCACTTGGACGATTTAGCTCATCCTCTGGCGTCTTCCTTTCCCATCGTACGAGGACACACTCCCGTAACTCTCCCAAAGAACACAGAGCATAGAGACGACTATTTCATTGTTCGTAAGTCCAACTTTTTCAGGAGACAATACACGTATTCTCATTATTCGATTACGATGTCAGTGTTCGGTGACTCGGTAAATATGTTCTGAGTATCCTACAAATTTTTGCTCAAATTCTCTCCCAGGGGAACAGGTCACATAAGTTCAAAGTTGGACCGCGCTAGTTGCTCACAATCCTTCGTGTCTTCAATGTTCTCACATGATTCAATCGTTTCCATAGCGTATCTCTATAATGGATCTGTTGTTTCCGGTGACTGAGTCACGATGTTATTCTAATATCTCTCCCGTCCTTCCTTTTGTGTTTACCGTACAGATATTTCACCTAATGCAGTGATTTTTTTTGGTCTTCCGTTTCTGCGTAGTGCTCAACGCGATCATCTTTGATGTTTTAACGCGTCGCGTCGGTCTCGCCGCGTCTCGCCAGCCGAATTGGGAGGTGGTAATATTTGTCCCTATTGTTTTTGATCCAACTGAGACTTAAATGAGACGGGCACGTCAATTTGTGTCCCTGATTGCTTCTCAATCGCACTTACCTATGGCTCCTGTAAGGATTTATCTTCTGTTGAGGTGTGAAAATCGTAGACCACCGACCAGATGCGTGCCATAGGATTTGGATCCATCATTCCAAGGAGAAAAACGCGACCGAGTGGCGTCATACTGTACTCTTCCTGACGCCTCATCTACGTACATTCAATTACGGTTCCAGCTACTTCACTTTCAAGGCGTGTATCGTACTGTTCAAGTTCCTCTGAACTACACATTCGCGAATATGCATACTGTTATTCAGTACTTCTTTGGCTGGAATAACTCACATCTACATGAATCTGACGTTTATACTCATGTAGAGATGCATAAGGATAAGAAGAAGATTGGACAGATGAAGAAGTATGGGCATACCCCGGATTATCCGGATTGGATCTATGAATCGAGTGATCCTGAGAGTATGAATCGAGTGATCCTGAGAGGGAAAAATATTTTTGGAATCTCACCTCTTATAACCGGGCGGCACTCTATCACGTTCAGCGAGGCGCGCAAGCCAGGATTGGACTTTGACGGAGCAGGTCGCAATTATCAGAAGAGGATCCAGGAACATGAGTTGACTTTGAACATGATATGAAACGTCAGGAAGAAGGATAATTTGAGCAATGGTGCGTGTAATAACACGGAACTTGAGATAGTCTATGAATATGACCTGGGAGGTGGGTTTTTCTCTGAAGTTTCTTTTGTCTTTTGATGTTCGCATCACCCAGCATCATGGGTTATACATATCACCCTCGATAGCCAGGAGGACTTTGTTACAATCAACCCGCCCAGCAATTTGCCGATTGTCGTGAAAGCCGCTGGGGTCATATATTTCTAATCTACTATGCCATTCTCTCATATGTCTTTTGTAGCCTCCTATTGAAGATGCATGTGGTGACGTCCCAGGGGTATCTACCATGCTATCCTTAAACCATGATACCCTGCTGAAGTTTGGTCTTATAGGAAGTCGAGGCGGAAGACAAGAAAATCAATCCTCTCCTCCACGATCCGTCCTCTCTCTCTTGTTACTGTGAATGCAAGGTTGGCACCTCGGCGCACAAGACACAACTTAGCGCCTTCGACAGATGAAAAAAGGGACGGCTTTGATCCCCGAAAAGATTTTCTATCAACAAAGAGTAGAGCCAATGGCACAAATATGCGGCCTGACTATGTACAATATCGTTACAACATGTTTCAGGTTACAAATTCACTACTGAGAGTTGGAGGTCTTATTCCATTTGAACCTTGTTCTATCAAGATTTAAATATCTCCTCTCGATTTATATACGAACAAGACTGCGCACCTTGTAGAATGCGATGTATCCTTCGATCGACTTCGCTTTCTCAGACGCTTTGGGATAATACCTTTTTGATGGACAATCGTAATACGTAAATCCAGGATAAAGCTGATATACATACCATGCTACGTCTTTCACAGTCTGTCCGCTCACAGTGGCGTTGTAATAAGAAGCCGTCCTAAAATGACATCATTGTGGGTACCAACGTCCCGCAGATCTGAAACTAGTTACCCCTTCCACGGACAGACGGTGCTATTGATTCTGAGTACAGCCACTGCAGTGAGAACGAAATGAGAACCCACTGAGTGTCAGAATCGCTAAACACCGACGCGTTCACAGATGAGGGAGGGAAGTAGTGGTTGTTCTCTACAACTAATGTCTCGGTAGACTCTGCGAGGGTGGTTCCGTTCAAAGTGATTTTGACCATGATGGTGAGTTTGAGAAGACAGGCTGATTCTTCCTCCTGGTGAGTGATTCAGGTAATCAAGCCTTCAAGCCCGGACCGGTTCCCGGAAATGAGATCAGGGGAACGAACGCGTCACAATGTGACTTTAGCGCGACAATCTCGTGACCTTGCACGGCCCACAATCCGATTCCGAGTCGCCCACTCTCGCTGACTCCTTCACTGTCACCGTTCGATAGGGCCTGTTCACCAGGCGCCCACAGAGTCGAATCATATAGGCTCATTTGATGTATCAATACCGAAGGTGAGCGGCTCTCCGCCTTCATCAATCAAGTCTATTCGGTTTTAACACATTCAAGTCGTGAACTTTTACGTTCTTGACCATAATAGTGTGACCAAACCAGTTCAACAAGACACCGAAGGCTACTGCCCAACTGGATTGGACAGAGACGCCGTTTTTAAAACCTCTCGGGCCGTCCAGCATCGTGTATTGGATGATTATCCAAGTTCGAGTTGTATCATAATCAATATCTCCGTAACTTATGCCAGCAGGTGCTGAATGGTCACGAAGACAGCTATCTTGTCTTGCCATCAACAAAGGGGACGTTCCTGCCAATTTGTTTGTTGGAAATCGATTCGCGAGCTCAAAAGCTGTGATGGATTCATTCCCTCACTCTGTCGCACGACCTGACCCAAATGCAGATTCACATCCTTGGATGTGTAAGTCATACCTTTCATCGCCTTTGGAGACTATATTAGGATCCCTTGATGACTACGATTGGGAGTATATCTCTTGTCACGACATCACCGAAGCATATAATGTACTATCCACGCGAATACGTGCAATTGCTCCCTCAATCGTGCATGATGAGCAGCCTTTACCAGCACTTATTTCCCTCAAAGAACACGCCATCCCTCTCGCGCAAGCCTTGAAACGAGACATTCGGCGTGCCCTGTCCAATCCTTCACACAATCTCAAGCTCTCTGTACCCTGCGAATCTTGGTTATCCAATATTTCTATGACCGACCACGACATTCAACATACAATAGATCTCTCGACTCTCTGTCATTTTAGTCTGCGTGTATTATCAGATATTTTCGCCTTCCGCGTACTGTATCTATTATTTCCTGGTATGTGACTTTTAGGTTATCACAAATCTTCCTTGTTCATATGTAAACTAGTGCAGGATCTTAATGAACTCTTTGACGAGGTTTTAAAAATTGCTTCAGCGATTGAACTGCCCACTCCAAATGCTGCCAAGACGGTTTCGCTTGTATTCTGGATAGTACAGAGTCAACAACTACCATCGTCCATTTTGGAGCCGCGAAAGATCCAGATTGTTTCAGTCTTGAGACATGCCTTGAACGGACAGAGGGGTTTGCAAGCCAAATGTGACAGCTTCAAGGTAGTCTCTACAATGCTGATTATAAGAATTTTCTGAGAAGTTTCTTCAAGGCGATCAACTCTCTTCTAAAAGATCAATGTGTCCTCTTTACCACCCCTTTCCTCGGATTTCTCTTTACCATATTAACAAATCTCGCTGTAGACGAAGTGGAATGTCGTCTGCAAGCATGCAATGCTCTATCTGGTCTCGTCCTCGCAAAATTCCGTTCTCCAGATTTCCCTCATCAAGCTATCAGCCAAGAAATCCACGCCTTCCTCAAACCGCAAATACCTCCTAAGGACGACCAGACCCTCTCGCGAGAAAAGTTTCCGCTTCACTATTATCTCATGATGGCTTTCGACTCTGAATTGAGTGGAGCTAAGGATCCAGTATGGGCCGTCATCACCCTTGTAGCCCTCATAGTCCTCTCCGACCGATGGTTATACACGCGCGTCGATTTTCGTTTCTTCGCCAATACCCTCTTCCCCGCCTTCGGTCACAGCCGAGAAGAAGTGAAACAGCTTGCGATCGCCGCGTGGGGTGGCCTTGTATGGGCGTTCACGCTTTTACCGGCGACGCACTCGGCTTGGCGTCAACCCGAGGATCCTGACCTTCCAGATGCTAGCCTCGGAATCAGAGGAAGGGCGTTTCGTTTCCTCAAGGACCATATCAAGGGTGAAAAGGGCCTATTGCTAGTTCGGGGGCTTCTCCCTAATGGTGAGGATGTTGCTGCTAGTTTAGGCGATGTGTCGAGAGCTCTTTTGGTTATCAAAGCGATGATTGGAAGTACTCAAGTCGTGGATTATGAGGCTGGGGTCCAAGTACTGTCTAGATTAGCAGGCGCGATTGAATTGAGTAGGACGGAGGGAGGAAAGCAGGATGACATAAGGCCCATTCTGGACTTGTTTGAGTCGATGTTGTTGGAAGCTGGTTCTCTCAAGGTCAAGGATGTCGCCCAGCACGTTTCTACGATGCGAATAGACCATGTTCGCGTGCTCTCGGAAGTAGAGATTGAACATAATTGGGCGGCATTGGTCGAGACATGGGTCGAGGCAGTGGAGCGAACGCTTGTGTTGCCCATTGAACTTCCGGTCAGTAGGATAATTGGTTTTGATTAAGAAGAATAGCTGATTGTACATTACAATCCAGAGAAGCCTTCTAAATGTATGGCAGTCCCTTTTGCTGGTGAAAGCGGATCTGACCCAGGGACATGGACATCTGACGGCACCTGGTGCCTTTGCGAGCCAAATAGCAGGCATCGTTACTCGATTCCTCGTCCATTCGCAAGATATCTCAGTTCAAGTTCAGCGTCTCATAGCAGTAAGACGACTATGGAGTGTGATGAAGAATGTCTTCGCAACATCGTGGCTTCCCGCCGAAAGGATCCTCGCAAGTGTACTTAAGGTCAACTTTTTTCTTGAAGAGGAACACGTTAAGGCTGCTTGGAGTGACCTGTGCTCTGATTTGATATCTGTTGGTATCCCGACGCTGCTTCATGTTATATCGACTGGGAGCGAGGGCCAAAAGGTGACTAGGCAGTTGTGGACGGTTTTGGCAAGGACATGGCAGGCCGCGGATGAAACTGCACATTGGGAAGAGTTGGTCTTGTTTCTTATCATACCATTCAGGTCAGTTTCCCCCTGTCTCGTGTTTATTGTAGCCTGAACTTGTTGTTATAGATCCTGGGTCATGCTTGGGACGGAAATCGAACTGTGGGATGGGGTACTTCGAAGCTCAATGTCCATGGCTCACTCCAACTCCGTTGAACCCCTTACTGTTGTGAACAGGTTCCTGAGGAGATTAGGAGACAACGGAACCAAGGGGTGTGTTGCTCTTTATTTCTGTCATTGATATGCAAGGTGATATCTTTTCTCTAGTTTGGTAGCCTTTCCTCAAGGTCTTTCTGCCCTCATGACATACCTGGATCTGTCCGGATGCATGGAGCTTCCCCAAAATTTGATTGCTGTGATTGATCGTACCCTTCTTTCAAATTATCCTCCACGCGCCGAATTGCTAGCAGCTTGCCTCGAAATCATGCGACACCTTGGAAAGATGATAACTTCGGTACCTCGAACGTTACTCGTTCGGTTTTTGTGTGCCGCCGAGAGGGGTATTTGCTGTTGGATAGGAGATGAGAAAGCGGTGATGCTGACAAGGGAACATGATGTTGTTGTAAGTCTTCATTCGAGGCTACGAACCAACCTTTCTCAATGTAATCTTTCAGGTTCAAGAAGTATATTGCTCAGCATTGGAGTTACTGCGCGAATTGCCGCCTTCCCTTGAGACTCTTGTCGCGATCTCGCCATTCCTTTCTTCGGCCTTTGGCCGTCTGTCTTCCTCTGCCATCGGCCCGCTCACCTTTAATGCATTCTGGCGTGCCACCTATCATGGAATTGAGGAATATCAGTCGTCTTATCCGGATTGCTTGAGAGCTTGTCTCCTGGGTTACAGCGATGCCTTTGGTGGAAGTATTGGTGAGGGCTTGTCTATGTCCCAAGGAAGAGTATGTTACAGCCAAATCTCTAATATGTAATATCATGCTCAGAAATATCTGTTTAGGAATCATCATCTATCCCTGATTCTCAACCTTTCTATCTCGATTGCGACTCACGGCTCTCTCGTGGTACTGGTAGTCGCAAAGAATGGCAGCTCTCTCCTGTACAACCTCCGTTATCTCTTGAATCGAAGCACAAATCACCTGAGCCTCCTGTGAAACGCAGAAGGCTCGGTAGCCCGCCTCCAATAAAGGAGATTAGGACTTCTTCAGAGCCTCCTACGTCGAATCGAGTTAGCTTTGACCACGAGCAATCACTGTTGCATAATCTACCCGAGCGCATACCACTCATTCTACACCCTCTTATTCCGAGCCATAACGTATATGGAGAGTCCCCTTTTGGTCTTTCCACGCCTCAGATGACTTCCCGGCTGCCATCTTCGAAGGATTACGTTTTGCGCAAGTGCTCTCCTGAAATCGTTCCTGGTAACCATGTCTTTCTATCCCAGCGATTCAGATGCTTATTATTACTCATTAGAAGATCAGCTTTCTAAGAGGCGCAGGACGGAGTCCGACGACCTTGATCAGCCCATTTCGCAGGGTATGCCAGGAGACCTCTTCGCTCGACGACGTTCGGGACCTCCACTACCACAAATAAATGCTTCTCCAGAAGCTCTCTCCCTTTCTCCTCCGACCGCATCCGCGCCTTTAGTAGCGAGACATCCTACCGGTCACGTATCCTCATCTCCAGAGGTCCCGTGTTCGGACCAACCACCGGAACCATATTCTCAGAATACAGATACCCGAAAACGTAAGAGGGTCGCTGATTGGGTCAATTCATTCGAGGTCCCACAGAATTCGGGACCCCGAGGTAGCGCTTCTCAGGTGAGCTCATCGGGGCCGAATACCCCTACGCGTCTCGGTGCGGCGACGAGGGCGTCAACGCCGACATCTGGGGAAGAGGAATATGGTACGTGGGAGGCAGGAGCGGCTTCCCTGCAGGAGATCATGCAACTTCAAAAGGAACTTGTTGGGTCTGGTAAGTGAGCCTTTTCGAGGAACAGAAATAGATTATGAAGACGCTCGTTTGTACCTTCACAGACAACTTTGTTCCTGAGACGGATGAGGAAGAACTCGAGGTTGAGACTGAACATGGGAGTGGTACGACGTGTTCATGTTCCTCAAGTTTGGTTGACTCATGAATATAGATATTGAAAACTTTCTGGGTGGATCTCAGCTCGTGACATCAGGATCCAAACTCCAGCCCCGCCGCTCGCAGACCGTCCCCAAACGGCCAGCATCAACACCCCTAGGGT
>JABFYK010000080.1:0-22325 GCA_018849495.1 Termitomyces sp. T123_Mx157
TACTGCTCCTGATTGTGCAGCATCAGTGCTGCCGTCTTGGCAGGGTCCAACAGAAAAAACTCTGTGCGGAAGTCCTTCTCAAAGGCAGCCCAGTTGGAAAAGCTCCCCACACCTCTGGAGTGGTGGAACACCCGTAGCGCGTAGGTCAATGTGCGCCCTGTCTTCATGTATGACAATACCCAGGTGATTTTCAGCGCATTGGAGTCAAACACATCCCCGCTGAGGTGGATGTAGGTGAGGCAGGACTGCAGAAATCACTCCCCGCTGGAGCAGGCTCCATCATATGCGTTGGGCAAGGCTGGGTGGGGTATTTGCGGTCGCAGGGTCCCTAGCGCTCCCAGAGCAGGTGCAGTGGCGGGCGGAGCTGGTTCTATCACCGCCGGAGGGGCGGAGTTGGGACTCAGGCATTCCAGCAGTGCCTGAAGGGATTGGGAGATGAGATTGGTGGTCTGGTGGAGGGTGGAGAGTTCGGTTGTGTGGTGGGTGAGAGAAGACTGCATTAGTTGCACCTGAGTTTCTAAGTGGAGCAGGCAGGTCCAGGCTTTGTCCTGCGGGGCCGGGGCCTCCGAGGGTGTGTCTGGGTTGGCCAGCTGAGACATAGAATTCCAGAGTGCTTAAACCTGGTGGAGAAGTGACAAATAGCAGCTTGGAGGTTCCTTGCGGCTATGCGGGGCTTCCAGGCCAGTATTGGGAGACTTGTTCTGCTGTAAGGGCAACCTCTAGGGTGGCGGATCTGAGTCACGCAGCTAACAGAGGGGAATCCGAAGTATATTAGCATTGGTAGTCGACAATACAATCTGTAACTAATCACCTAACAGAGGGGAATCTGAAGAGAACACGTCTAAGGATCCCCGCTGCTAGGCGCAGTGCATCAGCGGCAGCGGAGGCGTGAGAACTACTGTACAGGTGACTGGAGTTGATCCTAACCCTAGCACAATGGTTGCTGAGGTAATACAGAGAACTCCGCAGGACTCCGGAGATCTCCGCAGCCCTGGGGGGAGTCGCAGAGGCGTCAGAGGAGCTGCGGAGGAGCTGTAACCAGTTCCAGAAGTTGGAAAATGGGAGTCCCCTGACACAAACCCATATAGAATTGTAGTAGTTTATTATATATTTTAATATGATTTATTTGCTAGCTTGAGACAGTCTCACACTTTGAAAAGGGCTCAAAAAATAATATTTAACTAAACCCCAAACCAACATATTACTTGTAGGCCTAAGAGAACCACTCTCTGGGGTTTCTCTGAGCCATGATATGTAGTTGCTTGCCTCCTTCCCTCCAATTTGCTGCTCTTTTATAGTGTGCAGTTGGTGCACAGACCAGGGTGTTTTTGTGCATGCCCATGGCCAGTACCATGTGATTTTTCTTGGCTTTGCATCCTTATTAGATGGCTAGACAGTATGACATGCTTGGGTTGGCATTACTCAGTTTTCATGAGTACTGTGTCCTTCTATTGGCTTTGCCTCCTTCTCAAACTTCTTCTAGTGGTCTGCACGTGGTCTGACCCAGTGTCCAACGTGGCTTTGGGCAGCCTGATGTAGGCAACAATGATTTTATTGAGGTGTAGAGGCAGTATCTTTGTGATAGGTGCTCATGGCTGTCCTCAGTGCTAGTTAGATTTCTAGCTGGAGCACCGAGCAACCCATGATCAGGCCTGGTTCTCTCATCATCAAAGCTACTGCTCTGCTGGCATTATTTACAGTGTCTTTCTCTGGGTTCTTTGGTGTTTTTGCTTATGCTTAGGTATGTTCTCTTATGTCTACAGTTTTTGACATTTTTAAAGCTTACAGTTTTCAGCTTTCTATGTTGTATTTGGGTCTTCTAGCATATCAATGCCTTGCACCAATCTATAGAGGTTTTCTTGCTTTGATGATCTACTGAGTGTTTCCCCTTTGGAAAAACCTGCTATTGCTATGCATGCTTTCTTCTTCTTCTTTATTGCTAGTGCTGCCCTCTTAAGCACTAGCAAGCAATATGACCTTTCTTTTTTTTCTTATGTCCAAAAACTTGATATGTCACATTTTTATTGACCTCTAATGGAGGTACTGCTATATATACTAAACCTCTTAAGAGGGTCAGTCTGTATGCCAAAGGGCCTCTTAAGTGGGCTAGTCTGCAACAAAAACAATACAAAGAGAAAAACTAAATACAGGCAATAAAGAAGGCACTAGGACTTGGGATCAGCATTGTCATCAGGCACATCTGCCATGTCACCAGCCTTGCAGTTGCCATTTCCAAGTATGTTTGCATCTTGCCAAACAAGGAGGGTGTTGCAGTAGACTTGGTAGTTGGCCAGAATAATTGCTAAACACCTAATGACAGCATATCTTGCCCTGGCCTCCAGCAGGCTATCTCTTGCTACCACTAACTTGCATCTGAAGACCTGCTCCAGATCCTCAGTGCAATCCCAATAACCCTGTAGCAACTCTGGTGCCATAAGAGGAGTCAGTAAGGCTAGGTCTTTACCTAGCCAAACCAAGTCCTTATCCTCCACTTGACCTAAGAAGGCTGGCAAATATGTAGCCTATAGAAGGTCAGTAAAAGGAACATACTTAAAATGAAAGGAAAGAACTCACCATCCATGGTGCATCATCCATACAAGGCTCTTCTGCCTTATCATCCACTTCCATCTTTTCTGGCATTATTGGCTCTGGCACCTCCACCTCCATCTCATTGTCCCATGTACCTGAAGGTTCCTCTATGTTCTTCTCCAAGTTCTTGCCCAAACTCTTAGCAACTGCTGTCACTATGCCATGCCACTCTGCTAGCAGTATAGCCTTCCAATCCTCCTTATTGCTGGCAACCTCCTTTTCCTTGTCCTTCTCTTCTTTGCTTTCATTGACCACCTCCTTGCTCTTCCCTTTGTCCTTCACCACTATGTCTACCATGGTTGACTCATTCTGCAATGTTGAAAGGCTCAAACTTGAAGCCTTAATTAATATAGGCAGCCCTTCTGCCACTAGTGCCTATTGTGCTATTACAAATTCCCATAGTCATTGAAAACAGACTGCCCAAGCAAAGTTGGCATCCACCTTGGCACCACCCTGGCTACAAAGAGTTTTGTGCTCTTTTGAGCATGCCCTCCTTGTAGCATCATATCCATAGTAGGGCCAGGCATCAGTGGAGTACCAACACTCCTCAGGATTGTTGATCACCCAGCACTTGTTATACTAAAAGAAGGTTAGTTTGTGTCACTAGAAAAGAAAAGAAAACTTACCATGCCATGGCAATTGCAAAATGCCTGTCACACTGCAAGCAACACAGCCACCTTCCTCTTTGTCTCCACCTTCATCAAGCCAGCCCCTTGGCTCTTGCCCAACACAGTGGTTGCTTGCCAATAACAAAGGAGACCTACCAACTCCTTGTTGGTAAAGGTGGTTTGGGTCAGCATCTAGAACAAACATTAGCAACAGTTATTAAAGAGAAGAAAAAAAACAAAACTTACCTCAAAATTATCTTCCTCCTTCTTCTTCTCCTTTCTCTTCTTCAAGCCCTTGTGTTTTCTTGGCAATATTGCTGGGTTCTTAGTGACATCACCATCTTCATTGTTGTCCCTGTCCTCACCCTTGTGCTTGACTCTGCAGCTACCAAAAGACTGCAATACCTCCAACTTGTAGAGAGGATGCTGAAACCAAAAGAGTTCATTAGGACTCAGTTCATTGACCAGCTAAGTCTTCCTTAGCAACATCACTAGGACTTAGCAACACCTGCAAAAAACTTACTGTCATCTCCCCTACAAACAGCTCCTCAATTTTGTACTCTAGCAAAGGGAGCATAGTCTAGTGACTATGTTAGCAATGATTGCTAGCAAAAAGAAAAGAGAAAACTTACAAAATGCTTGACATAGGGCACAATCTAGGACTCATTGATATAGCAGGCATACAGCCCATGACACTCTTCCTTGACCACACCACTCTCAGGCCACTCCACCCCACTACCTGCCATCTCAGACCAACAAAGGTACATCTTGAACATAGCAGCCATACCCTTCTTGGACAAGGTTGCTATCTGGGCCCACACTAGCACCAAGAGACACTTGATCCTGCCCAAGTATGTGTGGGTGGCATGCTCAAGATCAAGTTGGTCAAGAGTTTGAGTAGTGGCAAAAGACATATTGGGCTAGTATATCAGGATGGGTGAGAAAGACATGGGAAGGGGATTTTGATGAAGTTCAAATTGGATGCTAGGGATATTTAGACCCTCAAACATCACACTATCATGCATGGACCAGACAATGCATAGGCCACCTAGCAAATTCACAAATTTAGGACAGTGACTGGGAACAGTCAATTTTTCAGTCCAGGGGAGGATGATAAGACTATATGAGTACTGAGTACCAATTTTGGGCTATGTTTTTGAAGACTTCTAGATTTCTTGTTTTTCTTAATTCTTGGCTTTTGATATTTGGCAAGATTTGGAGATTGTCAGAATTCCTAATTTAGGCATGACACAATGATCACCTGGCCCAGTCACATGAGGCCTAGAACCTCAGCCCAAAGGCTGACAATCCCCTATTGTTTTGATGTGCCTGACTTAGCAAAGTCCCCACCAATAATGCTTCTTTTGGCAATATATAACAGCCTCTTTGTTTTTTCTTGAGTTCCATTTCTAATCATGCAGCTACCTAACAACCATTATTTTAACTTATCATTTCAAATGTTAAATATACTTTGGGTCAGTTATTCTCACAAATCATTCCAGCTGACTCACTTGAGGATGCTAGGGAATTTAACAGTTACTGACTCCTTTTGGCTTTATTACTCTACTTACTATAAGTACTAGCATGTTTTCTACACAAATCATTTAATATCAACTTTTTGTTATTAGCTTCACACTACAAATCTCAAGTCTAGTGACTCTAAAGCTTTAACCTCAGCTCTAACACTACCTCTATTAGATTTTGCATCTCTATTGCTCTCATTCCAGTGCCATTTTAGGGCATTATTTTGTCAAGTCTTCATCATCCGCTAGCACTTATAGCTAGTTCTATTCATCATAACTTTTGTCAATAATGCCATCATTGTTATATTCTTTAGCACCAGCCACTAAAGATTACATATCACAACCCAACTAGGTCCACTGTTGCTAGCACCAATTCTAGCAACCATCATTATCAATTGCTTCTCCTTTTGTTATCCAACTCAGTCAAACCTAGTACTAGCAACCTGGCACATGTTATAGAAATCTAGCTTCTCTGGGACCTAGCTCAACTTGCAACCCTCATTAAAAAAGTTCATCACTATTTTTCCTACCAGATCACAAATTGTTGTGTTACTTGCACAGCACTTAAGTAGCAACAGACATCATCACTGTGCAGAAGAGACCTGCAGGGAGCATAGAGAAAAGGTCCATGAGCATACTGCTATGCATGCTTGTTGTGCAGGGCATCTACCCTTTGCTGATCTTGACCTTTTGAATCCCCCCCTCTGGCATTTTCTCATAGAGAGGCCCTCTACAAGGATATCCAAAGTGTTGGGTGTGAACTTCAGGAGGAAGATAGATGTGAAGAGGACTTTGCTGGCACTCCAGACCCAGAGTCTTCAGATGAGACCATCAAGGTAGGTGATAGGATCTATGCCACAATGCTCTGCTCTCCTCCTACAGTAGCAGAGATCAGGACTAGTCAGACAACTTCTCAATAACTAGCTGAAGTGTTTGCAGCAACTTCCCAGCCCAAACCCTTTCATAGCACAGTTCCTCATCATCTACATAACTTTGAGGACATATTTTCCAAGGCATCATTTGCTCCTAGAGTGCAAGCAATGAGACCATGCCATTGAGCTGATACCTAATGCCCAACCATCCAGTTGCAAAGTCTATCCATTTGCAATGCATGAGCAGGATGAAATGGATGTGTTCTTGCAGGAGAATCTTAGTTCTGGCAGGATACAACCCAGGAACCACAGGCCAGTATATGTGCACCAGCATTGGTTTGAGACTTTTACCACAAATGCACCAAAGGCAATTCAAGGCAATTCAAGGCATCTACTCTGTCTCAGCAATTGATCAGGCAGTCCACAACTTTTTCTACCCAGTATGTCAAGACACCACATGCTAGAGGGGGGGTGATGTTAGAGGACTGTTCATACCAGACCCTCTGGTTTGTTTCCTTCATTTCCAGCCTGCCTTTCATCTTTGTCCTCTCATCTTTGGGTGACAACTATTTTTGACCAAGGCTATATTTTGGTTATATTTCCATGTGGTTGTGTACCATGAGTTTGGAGATTGAGGCCATTTACAGTGGGTTTTCATTGTTGGTACAATCTCTGGAGTTATGGCAATTTCTAGAGTTTCCTCCTTTGGGTCAGGGTTAGAAGGTTTCCTGAAGCATGACACCTGGCCAGGGAGCTCCTTAGACCTGTTTTCTTTGGATCTCTCTCTGCTAGGTGAGTAGTTATGTCCATAGACCCTGTACAAATACTGAATAGACTTTGGATCTCCCTTTGCCAGTTGTGTGACTTAGCACAGCCTCCAGAGGTTGCTCTTACACATGCTGATGTTGAACCACAGACAAATTTGGCTATTTATGAGGATTTTTGTATATGCCATGAAACTTGGCTCCTGTGAGGGAATGCTCAACACTGCAGGATACTCCTATCACACAACACAAGAGCCAAGAGACAAGCAATTGGTAAGTGAGTGCTAACACAGGCAAGTGGCAGGCAATGGTCAAAGCTAGGTGGAGACAGAGTCAGATGGTGCTAGGGAGCTCACAATCAATCAATGAATAGACCAGGAAGATGCTGTTATTGATTGATCAAAGAATGTTCTATCTTTGTGACTGGCTTATATACTATATCCATGGCTATGCTATGACTAATACTGTATGTGGTAAGCTGCCCAAGTATGCTAAGCACTATGACTAAGATGAGTAATCAATACAACAAAAGAAGATATAGAGTCCTATGTCTATAGCAGGTGACTAATACTCAATGGAGGTGGAGCAGAAGAAGATAGGCAGCCAGTCCAGTATGTCCATAAGGCTAGGCCCAAATAGAGTAGAGTCCCCATATAGGGTTGTCTCCTTACATCACCCTCCTCAAGATTTGTCAACCCAACAAACAGCTATCTTTGTCCCTAATAAGACTGACTGCAACATGCAATGGCTGGTAGTGGCCCATAATCACTCTCCAAAGAGTAGTGTCTGGAGGCATATTGTATTATCAGGGCCAATGCTTCAGGCACTAGAGTAGAGAGAGTCATAGGAGAAGTCATGTCTATTTCCAGAGCCGGAGTAGGCCTAGTATAAATGCTCAACATTGGCAAGCCTAGAGGGAGAAATGGGGGTTGCTGGGTAGTAGGGGTAGAGGCCATAGCAGCGGACTGAGATGCTATTGCTGGAGTGCTAGTAGAGGGTGCTCTGGGCATGGTAGGAGTAGAGGCAGATAGTGCAGTATGTTCTGAAGGTGCTGGCATAGCAACTGCCAGCACAACATTGCCTGAGCATCACTTCTGTAGTACACAGACTCACTTCTTAGCTATTCACTTTCCAATAACTACAAGGGCTTCTCCAATCTGCTGATCAGAGCCCCTGATAGAGATAAACTAGTGGTCTCATCCAGCCAAGCCAACTGTAAAGGCAGCCAAGTAGGCACCAGAGATATCAAGGGCTTGTTTAAGGCCCTGCTACTGGTGACTAACTATGTGTGCAACCAGAGAGTTGGGGAGTTCAAGTGCATACTCAAAATGTGGGGTATAACCATCCATAGGAGGGAGGTCCCAAGCAAGGGAGATAGTGAGAGGAGTATTAATAGTAGGGCACAATACACATCGGGGGATCTGAGAGATGGTCACAATAGAAGGTTTGGTGGGAGGCTTGGGCTTTGGCTGCCTAGAAGAAGCTGCCTGCATAGCCAATCCCTTGGGAACTGAGCAGCCACTCATACTAGGCTGCAAAGCTATTTGGGCAGAGGCCACAGTAGCCTGGAGAGTGGGCATATGAGCAGACTCAAGTGCTACTAGCCTGCATTCAAGTGCCATAAGATGAGTTAACAGTCTCTGAATATAACTCATGGGATCAGGCAAAGGTGTGCCAGCAGAGGAGAACAACATAGAGCCTATAGAGTTTAGGATGAGGTCAAGAGTAGGTGATAGATTGGATGTTATGGGCTAGAGATGCAGATGACGTAGGGACCAATCAAGATGTGAGGGAATGCTCCACACTGCAGGATCCTCCTATCACACAATGCAAGAGCTAAGAGGCAAGCAGGCAGCAAGCAAGTGCTAACATGGGCAAGCAGTGGGCAAGAGTCAAAGCTAGGTGGAGATAGAATCAGACAATGCTAGGGAGCTCACAATCAATCAATGGATAGATCAGGAAGATACTGTTATTAATTAGTCAAAGGATATTGTATTCTTGTGACTGGCTTATATACTACATCTGTGGCTATGCTATGACTAATACTGTATGTGGTAAGCTGCCCAGGTATGCTAAGCACTATGACTAAAATGAGTAATCAATATAACAAAAGGAGATATAGAATCCTATGTCTATGGCAGGTGACTAATACTTGACAGGGATGGAGCAGGAGAAGACAGGAAGCCAGTCTAGTATGTCTGTAAGGCTAGGCCCAAATAGAGTGGAGTCCCCTTACAGCTCCATACTGGCCTCCATGATTTCCAACAACATCACCCAACATTCTATAATCATACAGTTCAGATTGATTATCAGTGTTTTCAGCAACTTGCAGAGAATGGCTCAGTCTATGATCATTTACCATAACAAAGTATCCTATGGACCTCCCCAGGACAATATTAGCCTAAGTTATATATGAATAATTATCAATTATTTCCTCTTGGTTAGCATCATTCTTAGATGCTGCCTATTTAGCTATTACTCTTACAACATGTAAAGCAGTGCTTTATTTCAGATTTGTATACACAATAATGACAGGTTTTAACTTATGAATGTGAAATGTAAGCTGTGAAAACTGTTCTAAAGTCAATCTTGTTTGAAAGACCACAACAAACTTCTGAAGAATTTGACTACCATGAGTTACAACCAGAACATGAAAATTTTCAACATTCACTTTGCTCAATAGGCACCATTGTGACTATTGAGGATCAGGCATTTGGCCACTGCCAGGATACAAAGGGAAGGTTGGTGCATGGGGCCAGGGTGGTGGACATGCAATGGGACTCTTCAAAAGAGAATTGACTAGTCTGGAGGACTATACAAGGCTCTGGGGTTGACTTACAAAGTCACAACTGGCAGCATGGCAAGAGGCAGAGAATGACAAGGTGGATGAGACAAAAACAAGTAGAGATTGAGATTAGAAAAATAAGACAGAGATAACAGAGCAACAGGATAGAGAAAGATGCAAACATAGATAATATGTATCAAGACTACTATAATGGATATTACTCTAAGGCTTAAATACTGCTCAGGAGACCCCCTCTGGGATCAGGCACAGGGCTTGGCATGCCTGCACAGAGCAGGGGTTGGTTGGTCCTGGTGTGTCAGGTAGTCATGGTGATGTGTTGATGCAAATCATTGGTGGAGCAAGGGGAGATCCAGAGCAGCCCAGGCCTCTAACAGGGCCTACAGTGAGGGATGTAAGGCAACAGGGCCTGTAGTGAGTACCTGAGCAATGACTGGGCCCTAGGGGAAGTCAAAGAGTGGGTGCTGGAGCCCATGGATGAACATCAAAGGTGGCAGGAGAAGCTTCAGGGTTTGCTGGGAAAGCTTGGGGTTTGCTGGGAAAGCTTGGGGTTTGCTGGGAAAGCTTGGGGTTTGCTGGGAAAGCTTGGGGTTTGCTGGGAAAGCTTGGGGTTTGCTGGGAAAGCTTGGGGTTTGCTGGGAAAGCTTGGGGTTTGCTGGGGTGGGCACTGGGGGTTGACAGGAAAAGAGGAAGTTGAGCAGGGAGGTGGTACATGTTGGGGGTGCTGGGAGATAAGGGAGGGGAGTAGGGGGGTCCAGGAATGGGTCATGACAAATAGCATAGTGTAAATCCATCATGGGTTCCTGTTCCTTTTGTCATTGCTTCTTGGATAGACAAATCTAGACATCAGCTTTCTCATCAACATTTTCCTTTGACATTGGCCTGGGCAATTACTATCCAAAAGAGTCAGGAACTGACTCTTGAAGATGTCACAATTGATCTTGGATTTAAAGATTTCTTATCTAGACTAACATTTGTTGCTATTTCTTGTGTTACAAACTCAAGGGATTAGCTTTCCAGACTTCATTTGGAATTGGGCAGCTTCAATGTGGTGAGTAGACAGAGTCAATGAGGATGTTGAGAGAAGACAATGCTCAATATCATACATCTGGCTTTATACTTAATACTTATAGAATGTATTTTATCACATACAAATATAGTCAAGTATCATCAAGGATAACAGAAGGATTGTGTGATAGTAATTGCAGATGTGCTATCCATGATTGTGTAGGTTGTGTGCTATTAGCACTGAGATCTGATGATGACCAAACAGTTGTCTCCAGACCAAAGCACTGGGTGCAGGGAACAATATTTTGAGCAGAAAATTTTCAAAAAAGAATGATTTATTACATTCATATTTCTCTTTCTGTATTTCTGCTGAAGCCATAAAAGGAGTATAGTTGATTTACACTGGTATTTCAGTGGCTTGTGCAATAATATTGAATGAAAAATAAATAAAAAGACTAGAATACTTTTCAAGGCATGTTTGTTTGGTATTCAAGATCAGACTAGACAAACATTTGAGAATATATTGTTGTGAATAAAATGGGGAAAGTATTTGATTATCCATTTAAAATCATCAAATAAGTTCCACATGGAAAAGAATACTTGAATTTTTTTACAAAGACCTTATATTTGAAAATCATTCAACAAAGATCTTACATACATGGATAACATACTGAAGTTTTCCTTCATAGGCTGATCTTGAATATTGAACAGAAATATTTGTCAACTTATTAATTAATAAGTATTATAATTTCTTTATTTGATTTAATTTGAATATTGTTGCATAGGCCTACCAAAATACCATTTCAAATAAATTCATGGATACTCCTTTTATGGGCTTTGTCCAGAACCGCTCTTTGAATTTAACCAAAGGATTCCAATCATGTTCTCAAATTCTTTTAACTCAAAATATTGTTTCCTACACCCACCGAAGAGCCACTTATTTAGCAGGACTCTAATAGTATGTAGGTTCCAATTTCTTTATGTAGAGTGAGGATTGATTGATCGGATCTTTATTGGCCCGGGACGGCTCTTAGCTACTCCTATAATCGTTCTGGCGGAGATGATGACGCATTGCGGATCGTCATAAGTAACGACTAAGTGCTGATTGCCTTGGCTTCTTGGTAGGATGTGGCGTGAGGGTTCGTTCAATCTAAGTACTTCTTCCTCGCCTGCTAAACCTATGGCCCATTCATCAAACATTGTCGACAGTTACACCCAATCACCAGAGTTTGTGTCAAAATTGTCTGACAATTCTCCTTTTCCCGCGCTCCCGCCATTGTGATGTTTCTGCGTCATGAGATGTTTCAGTGGGCACCTTGTGGCACTAAGGCGATCCCCAGCTTCGGCTACTGCTGACAGAGCGAGGAAAATTCACGGAGCGATGAGTTCTTTACAATTTTGAATTTCAGGAGGTTGGGGAGGATTAGTCCCCTGTACAGGACCGTTGAATTATGACAGTGCCATTGTCTTATACGACGCCGATCTCCTCAGACATTTACATTGCTCCAAATGCTCTCATAATCTCAAAATTAGGATAGAACGACGTCACAGACGAAGACTCCTTATAAGCTTTTGTTTGAGATCCATTCAGACCCCAGCAACCATGTCCTTCCACGGCCCCCTCCGCGCAGGACTCTACAGTGCCCTCGTGAGCTCGATTATGTTGGAATCACCTATACGAGACTAATTTATGCGGCCAGTTCCTTTTCTCAGTCATTCTTCTGGGTTTAACTGCTGCGAGAGTACATCATACGAAAAGTTTGGGAAACCCCGATACAATCTCTAGAGGACGTAGCGGCTACTATGGTTTGTATTTTGTGAACGCATAACATCATTTACATTGCTCACAACCTATTTAGAGCCTATTACGGTCGAGCTGCTCTCAACGAGCATCATCGCCACCCTCTTCTCCTTACCTCTGTACGTGGTTTGTCATATCAATGCTTCAGAATTCCTCTGATCCGTCATTAGTATGGCTTGCCTCTGTTCCCGTCGTGGATTTGGGCTCCCACATTTCTTGACCGAGTTACTAGGGATCCTTTCCCTCTTCGTTTTGTACTTGGTTGGATCAGCCATCTTCACAGTATGCCCTTGTCTCCATCTCAATTATCGTTGAGTTCAATCAAGTGTCTTTTAGCACAAATATCGTCACATCAGTTACTGCAGAGGTTACTTCCTCCAATGTCGCATTGTATCGGCTATCATGGCATTTAGCTGGATGAGCTGGGCTATCACTCTCTTCCTTCTCCTTGCCGCCCTCGCTGCCCTCTTCCACTTCCGCCAACACGGTCGCGACACTGGTTACGATGACCGCAGACATCATCGCGGCGCTGAGGCTGCCGCCGTCGGCACAGCTGGTACTGCTTATGGTGCCCATGAGCACGAGAAACACAGGCACGGCAACACAGGAGCTGGGACTACCGCTGCCGCAGCTGGCACTGGAGTTGCTGCCGGAGAAGTCGCGGGTCATCACGATCATCACACAGGGTACACCGATGGCAAGGCGACCACTGGAACTACTGGAACTGTAGGTACTATCGGTACGAATCATGACGCGAAAACTGGTGTTTCGAATTACGGTACGAACACTGGTACCGGTACCAAGTACGGGTCTGGCGCTGGAACTAACGCCGGCCATAACGAAGGATATAGGGGTACTGACACGGGCACTCATCACCAAGGCACTGGGGGGAGTGGATATACTGCCGCACCCGACTCGCGAGCACTCGACAACGCCGGCCCCGCATCGACCGGCTATACTACATCGACTGTCTAAAGTTTGTCACTCATGATAACTCTACGAGTGCAATGATGTTTTTATTCAAACTATATTGTACAAAATTAATGTTGTATTTCTGATTAGCTTAGCGATTTTTCTCCTGTATATGCGCTGAAAAAGGCCTTATGACTCAATATGATTTGAAACCTTACAATTATTATTCATTGAAACTCATGAGTCTTCGTTTGTAGTCGATTCTATGAATACTCAAGTGCTATTCATCACAGGTGGAAGCCGGATCCTCACACAGCTCGAGTTGGAATTTGGGTTATAGTAGATCGGCAGCAAAGAGAGCAGCTCAGATGGTGTCTGCAGAGTCACACAAAAATATACTGTTTGATGATAAATCTAGCGGCTGCTAGCATCATGTGAGGGAGGCTGGCCAAACAATTCAGTACCATCACGCTCAATAGTTGGGGCTACCGCCCAGCCGATCAGCGTATAGAGAAAGATGAAGATTTGTTAAAGCATGCTATACATACAAAATTACATTTCGATGTACAACAACACATTGCAATGATACTGGGCTAGTTTTCAAGCGTTAAGTTCGGCCTCTGTCATCCTAACCCACAATCCGCCCTATACGCCGGATCTAATCAGTCATGACATCGATACCATCACAGGACTCGCTTACCTGAGCGTACATGGTCAAATGTGATTTGGGATATACCCTCTCGATCGTCTTGCGACCAACGCCATCCTTCCAATGCGCAGGAGGCTTAGCATGAGGGGGAGCTGCTGCCTCATCAAGCGTGACCCTGGTGAACTGCTGCATGAATCGAATGAGCATGAATGACATTTCGTTGTACGCGAACTAAAAAGGTTGAGATAAGAAGTGCGGTGAGAGTAGATAACAGCGGACCTGTTGGCCAAGGCAAATGCGTGGGCCGGCGTTGAAAGGAAGGAAGATGAAGGAGTTCTTGATGAGGTATTTCTTGAGCCTGTCGTCGAGGAAGCGATCGGGATCGAACTCCTCCGCTTTATTCGGTCAATCTCAGCTCCCAGCTACTTACGAATGATATACACATACCATCTGGACCCCAAAGGTCTTTGCGTCGGTGCATGAGAAAAACAGAATAAGGTACCCTATAGCGTAGAAATGATCAGGATCTGTGCCCACTAAATCAATTGATGATTAGATACTTCGTTCCAGCGGGGATGTAGATAGGCTTCTGAGTTGGGTCGGGCGACGGCCAAGTAGTTGCGTGGATATTCTCACTGTTTTTTTTTTGTTGTTAGTGCCAAAAATCTATGAGTCTTTCCGAACTATGGATCACCGAGTATTGAACGGGCTGTGAAAGTTAATGAGCACTGATATCGAGTTTCCTAAGTGAGAGGACCCACACAATCGGGAAGAGCCTCAATGTTTCTGGAAGGTAAGAAAGAATGGTTTTAGGGATTAAGACATTCGGAAGGCTCTGGAAGGGCGCTTACCGTTGATCACCGCTCTGAGGTACTTCATATCCCTGATGTCGTCATAATCAGGGCGTCGATTCGATCCGACCTTCTCGAGAACTTCTTCACGGAGGCGGGCGTGAACGGCAGGGTGCATAGCCAAGAGGTAAATGACGAATGTGAGGGTGGCAGCGGTCGTATCGCGTCCTGCAATCATAATGTTCAAGCTATATATATTGCAGCGTCAAAGCTGAGAACCGAGATCGTCGAAACAACATTGACTCACGTCTCGTCTCTCAAAACGACAGGGTCTATAGATCGACCGTAATCAACTTTTGGCTCAGAGCGTAGAGAGGAGATATATTTACCCGATGAAAGTCTAACGAGATGATCAATCAACGTCTCCCCCTCTTCAACATGTGATTCTGACTTCTCCAGTGCAGTCGTGGGAGCAGTAGCGTTCTTAACAATGGCCTCTTGGATAATCGGATCCAAGTAAGCTCTGACAGTCTCCATCGGCTTCTTCGTCTGATCCTCGAAAATTTCCATAATTGGCCATATCCACCCATATCGCTCGCGGCTCGAAATAGCCTCTTGAGCTTGCGTGAAAGCCGTCGCGAACTCATTAGCACGTTTTGCTTGGGGTGTGGCGGAGTCCAGAGGGACATAGGTAGCATTTTGCGGGTAGGGAATGCCGGCGGTGAGGCTGTGGACGCAGTGTCCGAAGAGGAACTCGGTTGCAGAGTCCAGGGTGAAGCGAGACATTAGGTCCTGTTAACCTATAAGTGAAGATCAGGGGAATGCGTTGGGTAGGTTGAGGTACCTGGAAGTCTATGGCATGCCCGCTGCGCATGCGTTCCTTGATCAAGACGAATACGGTGGTTGCATGCCGGTCGAAAAGGTCGAAATCACTGATTCGATCGCGGGTGAAGAAGGGGCGAGTCATAGACCTGTGAAATCTTTCGGGCACCTTAGAATTTCTTAGTGCGTAGCGAGGGAGAAAGATACATACTTCCACATATCACCGTCAGAATTAAAGACTCCGGAGCCGAGGACGGAGAACATTGAATAATGAAATCGTTTGCCTACTCGAGCAATGAGTTCAGAAGAGAAACCCTGAAGACGGCGACAAACCCTTTTCATAATTTGGGAAGTCCGTCGCAAGGATTGTTTTGATGTGCTCAGGCCAAACCGTAAAGATCATATCCGACCACAGTATACGCAAGTTGACTACAGGATCTCCCTGGCCAACATAATCAATAAGACCATCAGCTGGAAAAAAAGTATCATATACACTTGAGCGCGTTCAAACGTCTTAAGTGCGTACCAATATAACCAGTTTGCCAGAGACGCCGCATGGTAGCCAAAATATCAACATTCCCTATAGATTTTCCATCAACCCTGCGGGCAAGACGAGCACCAAGCTTGGCTGCTTGACGTCTATCATCAAACCTCTTGTACATTATACGAATAGTAGCGATAATCGGCAAGAAGGACAACGATCCGAAGACTGCAAGCCATGTTGGAAGGATATAACCAAGTACTCCGCGATCGCTTAGAGCGTTTAGAGTCAATCCAAAAGTTACGGAGGGTATAACAAGCCGAAAAATGTGATAGAGGATGAAAGTGATGCCTGGGGTCAAGCCCATGTCGAATCGTTAATCAAGAGCTTGAAAGACGATAGTCGGCGATGGGAAAATAGCTGGCGATAGTGTGGGGAACGTCAGTTTATGGCTACTTGAGAGGTAAGTAGCAGGTGATTATGGGCCGGGTACAAAACAAATTAACGGTGATTGTCATAGTCGTGGGAGTCGTGTGGAAAACGTGAATTTCTGCAAATGGTCTGTCAAATTCTGACGTCGTATCCATCAAGAGTGACTAGTGACAGTGACTTTGTAGCAAAGTTCACTTATTTATGGAAGGACAGCCTGAAGAGAGGACTCGATTGGATAAGGTTAGCCCGAAATTCAGGTTAGGGTTTACCGTTGCCACAAACAGCAAACAGTGACGACTGCGTTTGGCTCAATGTGAGCAAGCTGACATCTCACACATCCAATATGCCTGGACCAGTGTCGTTTGGCTCAGATGATGAACTCATTGCCATGGAGGAAGAAGAAGAGTTTGGTGCGATCGTTGATGTATTCTTGTATCATTCCTAATGGTACACAGACTCGGATGATCAGGATTCTCCAGAAGACAGCTCGGACGGCGAAGATGATCCCAATGACTCTGAGGCAGACGAGAGCGATGCGGAAGAAGACCGAGCAGACGGTGGTGATAGTGGAGCTGAAGAGGAAATCGAAGGTGATTTCGAGTAAGTTTTACTCAGCTCCATATGTGTCTATAATCTTATTTTTGTCCCCAGCCGTCTCGTCAATAACATAAGGTCGAAAGACGATTTTTCTGCTGGCCCTGGACTTACGAAAGACTGGGATTTCAACATTGAAGAAAAAGATGCTGAGTTTCTAGACGATCTACGTGAAGCATCTGGTGTTGGACGCAGGAGGAGGCGGAAAGGGGTGAGTTACACTCGCGTCAGCGCACGAAAGTGACTTATTCAGAGTACAGAAAGGCCGACAAGCGGGACCAGCCTTGTCCCAACAAGTCCGCTCCTTGATCGGCGACGGCAACCAAGCATATGTCGACAACAACCTATTAGAGGCGATTCGCATCATGCAAGAAGTTATTCGTATCGAACCGCGCGCAGCATCCGCATGGTCTGTTCTAGCACAGTGTTACACGGACATGGACCAGCCTCAGAAGGCGCTTCAGCTGAGGATCATGGCTGCTCACCTGCGACACGACGCGGACGAGTGGGATCGACTCGCCAGCCAATCTAGGGAGCAGGGCTACAATCAACAGGCTTTGTATTGCTACCGAAAAGTCTATAGTCTCGACCCTACCAACGTCGACGCGCTCTGGGATCGTGCTTCTCTCGCGAAGGAGATAGGTGAGCTGAAGACGGCACGTAATGCCTTCCTGGCTATCCTCAAGCGGTTCCCACATGACCTAACGGTGCTTGCCGAACTTCGCCCCATCCTTATTGAGGTCTCCGAACTCTCTTCCTGTGCCAATCTCTTCCAACAAGCATTCATCCATTACCAAAATGCTTATCCATCCGGTCGCGGTATGGACGTCACCTCCAATACAGAGATAGCTGGAGGTGGGTTCGGACTCATGGAGCTTCTTGTTATGGCGGATCTTTTCAACACCCTCGGAGAATATGAAAATGCGATCAACGTCATCAGGAAGGGGTGCCGGTGGTTGCAGGGGCGGGCAGATCAGATGTACTGGGATGCATGCGATGACGATCGGGAGTACGATTTGCCTGAGATGCCGCCGCGTGGCGGTGTGGGTGACGATGGAGGCGTCGAACCAGGAAGATTTCCATTGGATATCAATGCTCGACATAGGCTTGCGGTAGCTCGAATCAAGACAGGAGAAATCGAAGAGGGAAAGGTATGTCATAAATATATTTGTGTCTTGAACTTGCTGACTCATTTTATAGTTACATGCAAACGCAGTGTTGTCACAGGATGTCCTGGACTACGCACCGCTCTACGTTGAGATTGCGGACGCCTATTTCGAACGGGAGCTATATGCTGATGCGCGGCCAATCTACGAACTTCTTGGATCTGATGCCGCTGTGCGTTTCTTTTCTGTCTCTTTCGATCGTGCTTGTGCTCAAATCTGTCTGCAGACGAGCAGCTTGTATGTCCTTCTTCAAACGGCGGCGTGTCTACGCATGCTGGATGAACTCAGGGAGGCCGCGGAGGTGTATGAACAAGGTCCGCCACTTGTGCAATGCCCAGAATTCTATTTATTGACACATTATCCAGTCCGCATTGCAGATCCCACTCATAACGAGGCTAAGATGAAGCTGGCTGAGATCTACGAACTCGTGAACGAGCCCAGGAAGGCACTCGAGCTCGTATATGAAGGTGCGTACACCAGCTATCCACCGAACTGGTACATTTACAGCTGTACCTTAGTCATTGACTCACGCAAGAAACGTACGAAAGAAGCCAGTGCCTCCCAACCTGCCGAAAGCGCTGCTGCTTCAACCTCGCTCTTCGAAGAGAAAGCCGCAAAGTCTAAAGCTGCAAAAACCCCTGGCCGACTCACCCACGCGCAACTGCGGGAGCTAGAGGCGGAGAAGGAGAAGGAAGTGTTGAGGGGGTACAAGATTGTGAAGGAGCAGTGGGCAGGTATGCTTGCGGGCGAGGAGGAGGCGGTGAAGGTGTGGCTTATTGAGGCGGAGAAGCTGATTGAAACGTTCAGGGAGACAAGGAATCTTTTCTTGACATCGCGGGTGAGCTCCTTTCCTTCTCGCATTGTGCCTGTTTCGGTGCTTAGAAGAGACGCTTTCCAGACGAATCCATTCCGTGGCATGTTCCCCCGCTCGCGGCCCAAGCAGAATAATCAGAACGAGGTAGAAGAGGATCGCATGGCTTCGCGATTGAACCTTGATCTCGGTATGTTTGGAACTTCAGTGGCTTGCGTGTATGACTCTGAACGTTGCTTTATAGAGCAGGACTCTTTGTCAAGAAAGTCTGCGAAAGATCGAGCAGTGGACATCTTCCGAGGTGTTTCGTTCAGTGAATGGCTACGTGTGATAATGCAGGTATGAGTCCACTTCGACGTGACAAAAGGGTCGACCTCAAACGGATTACTAGTACTGTTTTCTGCTGACGAGGCGTGGCCAATATGAGATTGCCGATGAAATTCTTCGCCATGTTCTTGTATCAAATGCGTATCAAGCTCGTCAACGGCAGGACACAATCAGGATAGCCCTAATTGGTATGAGGTATCAAAATGAGATGCCATTGGCGATCTCATGTCGTCTTTTACAGCCTGTGCGATTGCGGCCAAGCATATCAATATAGTAGTTGAACAGGCTCGAAAGCTCATCACCGCTTACCAATTCAACAATGAGCCCCAGCGAATTCTGATCGCCGCTCTCTCGAGCGGTCTGCGGCCCACTGACGCTTTCATCACTTCAACGCTGCAGAAGCACCTATTTCGGGAGATGAAGCTTGCGGATGTAGCCGTCCGGACTCCTGAAGTCCTCAGGTGGAATGCTCTCAACAAACGTTACGCTGCGACTGGCACCATCAAATCGGAGCCGGGGGATGGTGCTGATGATGATGTTGATGACGCGGAACCTGTAGCCCCTGCGGACAAGGATTCCGAGGTGCTGGAGATACCCACGAAGTACAACCCCATTATCGTGGCTATATATGGCCAAATTTGCATTGCTGCCAAGAGTTATCAGAGTGCTATCTGTGAGTCTATTTACTTGAGCATTTTCTCGTACATCTTTGGAATAAACTGCTGAAGTTTGACGACGTGGGGCCACAGTTTACCTGTTGCATGCATATGATTACTGCCCCGAAGATCCCATGATCTGCTTATCATTAGCTATTGCTTCCATTGGACGTGCAATGCAACGCCAATCGGACAATCGTCATCATTTGATTACCCAGGTGGGATGACGGCGCTCTTCCAACGAATTGCTATGCGAGTTCGCTGACCTTAAGGCGATGCAGGCAATGGCATTCTTGTCACAGTATCGCAAGTTGCGCGGTCATGATTCTCAGACTTTGGGAGAAGTGGAGTACAACTTTGGGAGAGCGTTTCATCAACTAGGTATTGTTTTTGAATTCCTTCGAGGTGGTTTCCGAGATGAATCTATCATTTTCCCTTGTCATTTTAGGATTATATTCGCATGCTGTGGTACATTACAAACGCGTGCTTGACCTCGCGGAGAAGGCCAGCTCGAGCGTAAGTTCTCTTCGTGTTTGCCCCTGTGCGGTTACTGAAGGCAGTCGGGCACAGGACAACGATTTTACCAGAGAGGCGGCCTACAATCTCTCGCTTATCTATGTTTTGACTGGTGCTCCTCCACTCGCAGAGGCTCTGTATAGACGTTGGCTGTCAATTTGACATAAAAGTATGGGTTTGTAATACCCTTGTCTGTGTAAATGCTATGTGATTCTGCAAAAATCATAGTGACTTGTATCTACAGGTTCTACATATTATTCGACAACATTAATGATTGTGATTCTCGATGCACGACGTTGGTACCATGTGGCAAGTTCTGGACAGTCGCGGGCGCAAACTAGATGCAGATTCGTTCTTCATACAAAAGAAGTCGGCCGTTCGCAAGGTCGAATTTACTGTTTTATGTAATTCGAAAATAGGTTGTACGAGAGCGGAAAGGATGCACCGCGTTTTGTCCGCCGAACGAGCAAGACTGTATTGGATGGCTCCGCAGACTCGTAATTGAGAATGGCTCATTTGGAAAGCCCAGCCCACTCTGCTAGAGGCAGTGGTTGTTGGAAAAGGAAATTATTGTGGGCAAAAAATGATGCAAATTGATGCAAACGCATCAGATTTTGAAGCAGAAATTGAATTGTCAGTGGCCATGTGGCAAGGAAAATGAGTGGAAGGAAGACACAAAGTCAGAAATCAGTTATGTAGGGTCACTCAGGGCCTATAACCTGTTGAACAGGTCATTGCTCAGGTCAGGTATGGTGAGTGTGAGCATATAGGAACAAAATCAAAGGGTGAGTAAATATGAGCGTGTTCACTGTCAAAGGATCACTATGAGGGGACACATGTGGGGACACATCAATAAGTGTATTGCAGGTAAAGAAGAAGAATGCATCAATAACCATAAGTAGGTACAAAATGTTTGTATCTATTAGCTATTGAAGGTGTCCATGTAGTCTGATACCTTTAACATTATGGAAGCACGGAATAATAATTGTGCAGCAATTAACCATATCACAAGGTAGGAAATTATCAGATCAAAGATTAGCTAAAGGCCTAACATGATAGAGAGCTACAAAGATCGTAAGTTGGTCTGGACTTCCAAATCATAGCTTGTTACCAGACCTAATAAGGTTACTGTGGATTTCAAGTATGTCTTTTGCCTCATTCTTATGAAGATGCAGCAATTAGATCATAAATGAGGACCCTTAGGTTAAATTACTGATGTCTGGAAGATGTAAAACCTTTGGAGCAAGCCTCTGCCCCTCAAGCCTTTGAAAACTAAGCTTAATTGCACCTCAGTTATGAGACCCCTTGCGAATTCTACTTGTTATATTAGATATGATGAACAGCTTCTGAGTTAAACTTACCAGTGTATGGAAGATGTATAAACACCTTCAGTCCAACTTACTGCTGAGATGGGGCTATGCAATCAACCCTTCCAAGAGGAAATCTGAATCTTGCTGAACATTTGAAACATCTTGACATCCTTCCTAACAAGAATTTTCCGAGCTATCTCAGGCATGCATGCGCCACATTAATGGCAGTCAAAAAACTGCCCCAGCAAACGTTAGGGACCTAATGGATCGAAGACAAGTCCTAGTATCTATGAAAATGAGCAATCCAGACTTAGTAATGCCAATATTTTGCTTGAAGGCTAAAGCAAGTTCTTTGTACTGTAGATTCAAGGGCAAAAAAGCCTTCATTCTTGCTACAGAAGCATCCATACTCAATCTATATGCCCATTGTCTCCTATGTGCAAGTAGGTGTGATGTCAAAGTACCTCAAATGCTGGCTTTGAAGTTTGCCCAAAAGCTGGAAATACCTATGAACTCATCATTTTTATATGGGCAATCATTTTTGCGGAGATGGACCCTCAATATCTACACAGCCAGGTATGTGTCTGTAAAAATCTGGTCACTTTCTTGACTCATTGCATATACAGAAATAGCTCAAACATGAAGGCTGCTGCATGGACATGGTACCCCTGGGACTGAGAACTTCCCACAGAGTGATGGTATCATTGTTTCTGAATCAATGGACAGTTCTGTGTGCATGTGGAATGCTTTGACCGTTGTTGAGTTGCAACAGTTCAATTGGACACACTAGTTATGTCCACTCACTTACATTTTCGACTGATGGCCTGGACATTATTTCGAGCTCTGGGGATCGATCTGTAAATGTATGGGATGCTTCCATTGATGTCAAA
>JABFYK010000080.1:22387-37414 GCA_018849495.1 Termitomyces sp. T123_Mx157
TCCATTGATGTCAAACTACAACAATCCAAAGGTCATGACAATTAGTTCTTCGTGTTGCATAAGGAGCATGAGCAAAGTAACAATGAATCAGATGAAGGCTTACTTGATGTGGTCTCGTGCCAACAATGCTCCCAATGGCTCCATGATCCCAAGATTTCTTGTTTGGTGAACAAAAAGAAACTGATATTGATGGACAAATGAAGTTGGTCAAAAAGAGGCAAGCATATACAGAGAATGCTCAGTTGATGGAACTGTTAGCCAATGAGGAAGGTGATAAGGAGAGGGTATTCAAAACTGGAGAATCGGAGGGACTGGGCAACAACTTCGAGGAGTGACACGAACCTCCCTTTGTTGGTTGGAAGCTTAATTATCCCTTGGAATCAAGTCTTATTAAACCTTGTATTCAATAGATAAGCCTTAGCCAAAAATAAATGTTAATAACCCCTCAGAGTCCAAAAACTAATTGTGATATGAGTGAGACAAAGTAATAGAGAAGCAAGATTATAGCAAACAAGACAAAGTGGGTCTAAAAAAGGCAAAACAGAAGGAAACTATGATGGGACTTTGGCAATTATTGAAACTGTACCAAGGACCAACTATGGCAGATACATGCTACAAGTACAGTGGAGGTCGTTGAAACAGAGTAGACACAGAATGTAGTGGCAGGGTAGAGCATTCATGTTCTGAAACAAAATTCTCTCTCTATCCTGCAAACGTTTTGTCAACTAAATTGGATTGTAAACTATCAAAACCAGCTGTATATTCTGCCGCTAGTTTACTGCCATTCCTAGAGAGTAGCAACTATGCACGCAATTCATGGTGATGATCGAGGTACCTTCATCGAGCGAAGATGTGTTAACCAGTGGAACTAGTATTGTAACAGGTGGGCTTATTCAAGTTGAAAACTCCCAATAGTGACTATCAGAATCATGAAGCACGTTGCCATTGGCCATGTATGGATTCAGTACAGTGCGACGTCAATAGAAAGTTGGAAAGTTCTATTCATCACTTCATCGTTGCATTCGAGATACTTATTATTAGAGACTTATGCCATTATTGTGGGAATACTTTTATCCTGAGGCCGTGTCAAAGCGTGGGACGATAATTCATGAAATAACTCCCACTGATCGATTCGAGGTTCCTGTCTCTGCCAACGATGTTCACGGAAGCGACAAATCGAGACAAGCTTTCCAACAATACAGAGCCTCCAACTCCAGTGCCAGAACAAACTACAACAAAACGGGAGCTGTGGTCTTACTATCTTTACTACGTCGGCAATAACGGTCTCTCCGGGTTTAACTTTGGACCTTCCCAATTCCAAAATCTACTTTTCCTAGCTGGATACGACCCTACACGTGAACCGTTTGCGGTTCCGTGTAATAACAATGGTTGCGTACTACCGTATCTTGGGAAGGTTCGCGATGGTGCGTTTTTACTTCGTGCGATGTGGTGTCATTGTATGCTAATCAGGGTCATGGACGCAGTAAACTCGATCGTGTTGTTGACGAATGGGTTAAGTTTTGCCATACAAGCGATACTGTTGCTTGCTATTGGGGCTTGGGCTGATTACGGAAGATGGAGGTAAACTTACCTTACAGATCAAGCTTTCACGATGCATTCCAATCACTATTCGTTAGACCCAATATAACAATCTTCTTCACTCTACTGGCCGTCGGTATCTCTTTTGGATGGCTCAGAGTCGATACACCAGATCAATGGCGCACCGGAATTGCACTTTATATCCTTGGTTGTACGTTCCTTTACTGGTTTCGTTTTCTCTTGAATGGATAATCCATGCTATATATTACTCACGAATCACTCAAGTGATATCATATCAGGTAAACACTCTACTACTCATTTGACATGGGAACTGACAAAGCAAATTCTAGTGCTCCCTCACATTCTGGACAGCTGCATTCCCAGGCCTTGCTCGTTCCCTTCCTGAAGTTCAGCAATCCCTTTCCGAGGTCAAAGCTAGGAACAAATCGTAAGTTTATAATATTCCGTGTCTCTCCAACTACTTCATACATACCGGAGTCTGGAATCTCATGCCAATTTTGAATCTCTCTCTCGCAACCGCATCTCCAATATTTCATTCACTGTCTGCTCCGTGGGAGAGGTGATCATCTTAGCCGTGATGGTCGGGATCCTGAAAGCTCTCAAGTCGGACGAGAGCACGGAGAATAATACCAAAGCGTTTAGTGTGTTGATCGCCTTTGCAGGAGGAGTGTGGCGTGCGTCCTATCTCTCTCTTGACCCGGTAGTTATCATATAATTTTCGCAGTCCTGTGCGCCATACCTTGGTTTTTCTTAGAAAAACGGAGAGCTGGTCTCAAACTCCCGTCTGGAACGAATCTCTTGACAATCGGTTTGATCCAGGTGCATGTCGCATTCAGGGAGTGTAGGAAACTAAAGCAAACGCTTTTGTATCTTGTCTTTTATTTTCTCATGTACGCATCCACTTTTCACATGATTACGGCGCTGACCTGATTCGATGGCCACAATTCTCTTCGCTAGGGGAGACGTGTTGAATACAACAGTGTGTGTCGTCGAGATTCATATCTTCATGCTATGGGCTCTAAAATGAATGAGGTAGCACTGTGATTGCCACTTTGCAGAATAGGTACCTCCTTCGATCGTGAAAAAGGACAAACCAGCCTTGATGTCCTTGAACTCTCAGTGTTGTAGCCTATTCAACCCTTCAATTGACACTCCTCCTCATTGTCGGGCTCGTAGCTCAAGCCATTGGGATCTAGTAAGCACGCTGTCTTGTTGTTATTCTCCGGTTAAGGTGTCATGGTTTCGTAGCTTGTTCTGGCTTGCGCAGAAGAAGTTTAAGATCTCCACTAAAGTGGTTCGTACATGCCCTTTTCTTACATCTACGAAACTATATGGGACGCCATTCAGATGCTCTCGTTTAACGTCTTCTGGATTCTCGTACGCTTATTCAATCTTTCTTCGTTTCTGTTCATTATATAGACCTTAATTTGCAGATATTAACAATGTGGGGCCTCGCCGGCGTGCATACTGACAAAATCGGGTTCAAGCACGTTTGGGAAATCTGGTGAGCCCATTCAAATCCACATGCATGTGCGTGAGATATCATGGCAAATACACTGACTTTTGACAGGGTATATCAGTTATTCTACGGTCTCATGGTATGTCCGTGGTACGCGTATAGTCAAACGATGATCAGTGAAGTTTCACCGTCGCCTCAAATGTGGGTTCGTCTATCTCCTTACATGAATTGATTGAACGAATTTTCTATCAAAATTGAAGGTTCTTGTTCTTCGCACTCTTCTCGGTGGTATGTTTCTCTTGTTGAATGCTCAAATTGCTATTACCGTAGTAGTGACTTACAGGAGTCAGGTTGGGAAAACATCAGCATTCATCGGTCCATTCGTATCGAGTGCAATTATCACTGCTTCGGGGAACAATAACAATATGCCATTCGCGTTCTTGT
The DNA here is from genome assembly GCA_018849495.1 of Termitomyces sp. T123_Mx157. NCBI lineage: Eukaryota > Fungi > Basidiomycota > Agaricomycetes > Agaricales > Lyophyllaceae > Termitomyces > Termitomyces sp. T123_Mx157. The sequence continues at coordinate 25,851 of JABFYK010000080.1, forward strand.
TCGGGTTGTGTGTTTCCCTTCTTGTCTTTTTGTGGACTGTGGACACTCAAGAGTTAATCTCAGGGGTGTAGTGAGTACTGTTTTCTTGCTGATGGTGGATATGGAAAAGAGTAGGAAAGAGTGTGATGCATTTGTGGAGGCTGAAGAGGCGAGGAAGGCATTTAGGACGAATATCTAGTGGACTAAGTGGTAAAGCTTCACTAGTTAATAAGACGGATACCCATGCGTCGAAGCTAACGGATAGTCAGAGGTCACCAGATCCTACGCCGCTGAGGATTGCATCTAATTCTCCTAAACTGTATAAGATCGGGGAGCACGAGGCCTTCTAAGGCGTTCAAATATTCTCATCAACCCGGACTTCCTTCTAACGTATTTCGGCCTTGAGATTCTGCTTTCTTTCGTAGAGGAAGAATGTAGCAGTGTCATTGCGGCGAGCCAGTCTTCGTCTTCTAGCGTTCGAAGGGATGTGAAGCCTTCAAGAAGGAAGTCTAAGTCCTGCGTCGCAGTGCGCTCGAGTGTGACTCGCGTTTCTGGAGGAATTGGATGAATACTATAAGATGTAGCGAAAACCTATAGTCGCGTACCAAGCCTAGGAGGGCTGACGGATCCCGTTTGACAACCTCTGACAAGCTGAGGATCGTCGTGTTGACCGAACAACTCAACTGCGTGGGCGCAAAACACGTAGTCCATGAGGGCGCTGAATACTTGAAACTCAGGCTTATAGACATTTATAGGTCGAGGTGGTTAGGAGGCAGATGTGTAGGGGTCACTGCCCAGACATTTCTTTCTCTTGGGTGAGATGCGCGGCCCTCCAGCGTCATAGGAGAATGCCCCTAACAGACGCGATGAATAAAGGCCGCCATCACAGAGGCATATCATATGTAGACGAAAAAGAATCATCGACGAAGGACAGGCATATCATGTGGTCAAATAGTTTTAATTATGAGATAGTTGGTTCGACTGCGAGCTACAGAAGAACAGGAAAGGCAGATGTGATTTCTAAAATGACCAATCTAGTCTTCAGCATTTTACATGTGGAAATTCTCCTCGCTCAGTTGCATATATTTCGCATCAAGCCCAGGGTCATAGAACCTTTCATAGACTTCCCCTTTAAGCCTACTCGCCTCTTTGCAGCGGTTTGATCCGATCACGTTCGATCACACATGTTTTAGATGCCAAATGAAATAGTCTATCGAGACACTGCGAATTACGTAGCTCAATCAAAGACAATTGGGTTAATGGAGCAGATGCTGGTGAAATGGTCGCGGAAGGCTTAGACACTAGTGTGGAAGCCATATTCATGATCATCCGCGGGTCAGGTCTGGTTCCTGAGATTGGACGTACTAGTATCGTGGTCTCGCTTTGAATCGTCTGGATTCGTTCTGGAAGCAGATCCAAGTATTTTCAACTGGTCCAGACGACAAAATGCTCTGTCAACATAGTCTTGAATAGCGACTGGATTTCCTTTTCTATTTGATCATACTGATTTTCGAAGGGGAGAAATTTCGGTATCTTTGCTGTCATGGAGGTCATCGTCGACAAGCACGTTTATTTCTGCAATCTTGACAGAGCATGCGGAGTACTCATGTATGTCCAGCTACAACACGAGCTAATCTGGAAGCGGGAATAGGCGATAGATCGAGAACGCTAAAGTCCCCGCAATTGTCGTATTGTAGAACTCCTTTTGTATAAAAAATGAGACTCTCACCAAGTGTATGGGATTCCCCCATTTGTGCCGGAGACAACCTCACGATTGGTCACTCCTGAATATTGATGACGTTTTGGTCACCCTGATACCTTGAGGCAATGTCGACTAGGATATAGCTCCAACAGCCGATCATTGCGCAAAGCACAGTATGCATCAGTGTGACCAAGAGCAGACAGTAGTCCGAACACTATAATGATGAGAATCGGACGAGGCTAGGTGTTTAAGAGACTACCGAAGTGGCGAACAATCCAAGTTCGGCGCCACTTCGAATGTGATAGGTCCACCTGCCTTGATCTTCTCAAGAATCACCGTGAGTTGAAAGTTGGGATCTTTCCAAGATGAATGACATACGGTCACAGGAACCAACAAAAAGAACCGGACCATTAAATCAATTAGCCATGAAGACCAGTAGGGAACCAGCACATATATAACAATGTGACCAAACGAGATACGACAGCCATTTACCAAGAGAATAGTGATCCCGTTGCATCTAACCGTCTTGCAGAGGTGCTGCTAGCTTAGTGAGAGATTCTTATGTGAAATCGCATACTCCTTTCTACTTTTTGTATGCACACAACCATTAAGTAACGATGGACGAGTCGCGGAAGTTCAGGAAGTGGAAGCATGACCATAGTAGCATCGGACAATGATATTGGCTACTGAAAATCCAAAAAGAAAGCCAATCGATGTGTCAGAGACTCATAGGAAAAAGCGTAGCCCATTCGATCTATCCTTGCATAGCACAGGGAATCGAGAGAGAACCAATTGTGGTCAGTCCAGTGCCAGTTGCATGATAAGAGTTGTGCATGACTTGGATAGGGAGACGAGCAACCCGGGAATCTAGAGTTGAAAGCTGGACCCTGTACAAACCGGATATGCCTGTCGCTGCGTATACGTCGTTGACTATGAGCTAGGTTCACGGCGCAATCAAAGAAAATCTTTTATTCGTTGCGGTAAACTCCGGAGTCATTGAGTCTCCGATAACACTCAATGACGTCAACGGTGCTCAACTTCAACGAATTGAACGAAAGCAACGGCAATGACTACGGAATCCCCGCCTCTTGTAAGCCCTCTCCAGCTCTAAAAAATCCAATATGTACTAAACTCTACGTCAAAATGCGTAGCTGCCGCTGAAAAACGCGCTGATAGAACGTGTCGATTCAGATCGCACTGACGAGTCGCCTTTTGGCTCGACTCTAACCACGCCTGTTGACGAGGACGTGATTTTGTTCCATGGGATTGAAGAGCGCTTGATTGGAAAGTCTCATCTCCCTCACAATGCTTGTAATATGGAAGAGGGGTACACGATGATACAGAAGGAAGGAGGCGTGGATGGACACGCGCTGTTGAAGTCGGTTGATCAGGATCGTATAAAAGTGAGTCTTTTGCGACGTCTTTTGATAGAAACACTCAATAAATGCAACTCTATAGTCGATTGAAGATACAGCTATCCAAAGGACCATGATATTTCTGCCTAACCTGGAACAAAGCGCTGCTGGAGCTGAACCGCAACTTCCCTCATCCGATTCCATGGGAAGACGCCGTCCTCGTGCTCAAGTATGTTTTTTCAACGCTATATCTAGTTCGATGCCTAAGTCATGCCTCTCAAGAGTATATACGTTGCTGGTCAAAAGCCGTTTGAGCAAGCGAATCCCTACGTTGTTCATTTGTCTTGTTGTACCTTATATCTGGAGCTGACACGAGTCATAATCATAGCCGACTGACGCTTCTACCTTTGCGCCTCAAGATGATTTTCCCAGTGTAATGAACGAGAATCTTGTTCAAGAACAAGAGTCGCTTGGAGAATCGGAGTTTACCCTCAAAGAACAAACACCTTCTGGGTTAGAGGCCAGGCCTGAAGAAAAGGTTCACTTGCCAAATCCCACCTCCATCGTCGAATCTGACATTGATCCCCTCTACCAGCTTATATCCGAACTCAACACGGAAAACGAAAAACCTGATCAAGACCCCACGGAAACCGCCAAAGACCTCCTAGATCTGCTTCCTTTTGCCCACCAGTCTCCCGCTCTAGATATCGCACGTGCAACCGACTACCTAAGCACATACTTCCACCTGTCTCCCAGCTCAATCTTCCTCCTTGCTCTCCGCGCTCTTATCTTCCTGCCTTGGTGCGTCATCGCAGGCGCCAGCATCCTCCTTTTCCCTCAGCACCTTGAAACGATAATCTTTGGTCCTGGTTTCGTCGCCTCTCCGGAAGGAATACACCGCTTTGCGTTCTGGACTGAAGTCTCTAAGGAGCTTGTTACTACTTTTTTGGCAGCATTGATTATTCTTTGGTGCTGGTATCCGACGATTGGTCTCTTTGTTATGGGCGGTACGGTCGTGAGGTTCGTGTATACTTGGAAGGGATTCAGACTCGATCGCAAGATTCCACTTGGCGAGGACGATGTGCAGTCTGTTTATTATGTCTTTAAGCATTATGTGTCTGGGAATGCGCTGGTTAGCATGAGAGAAGATGATGATGGCTTTTATCTTTGATGCCGAAGAATGTGGACCGCGTACGGTGTGCAGCGGATGAATGTTCAGCGAGTCGTTTACCTCATTATTATTCATATTCTGGTCATACTCTGTAATTCTACTACTTGTAATAAATGCTTTCGACCAACCTTCTGATAACGACTTTGTGTGTATGTTTCTTCGCAAGTTACTCCGTGTGGCTTCTAAGAATAAACGGGGCCGCGGGTTAGTCAGTGGGAATCCCGTTGACAGACATTGTTTTTAGCTACATCTCCGAAGCGCGAAGGAAGTCTTTCACTCTGCGGCTGATCTGTCGCCGAAATAATCACCGAAGTCTACGTCAGCTGACCCAGCCCGCACACCGACCGCCAATATCATTCAACTGACTTCATTTAGTATCCTGAGGTCTTCGAGCATTGCATTAGAGTATATGTTAAAAGCAGTGTACATTACATGCAATCACTCCATCTTCCCAAGCGCTTCCTACTTCCCGCATGGAAAATGCTTTCAATTACTTCACAGCCCCGATCTGGCTGGTGTAGATGCAGGCAGGCAAGGGCTCCGGATGCAGTATGCAGCGGACACCAATTCTAGAGGTGAATTCAAAATTGAGCCAATCAAAACGGACGTGTCGCGGAAAAGGTCCCGTGTGGCTGTGTCCGTGCAAGCGAACGTGTCTGTCCTTGCCTCGTGGCTTCGCAGCTCGCATTCTTTGACATTGCTTTTGCTCATCTAATCAGCTCATCAACTGATATATAACTATGAAAGAACGAGAAAAGATGCTGTGGCGTTTATGTGGCACCCATAGCCATCCACTCGATTTTGATGAGCCATGTGTCCGCTCAGCCTGGGCAGCGCTCGTCCCCTTCGGAGTTGTGCTCTTGCTTGCGTTTTTTGTGATTCTTGGGCTACCGTTGAGAATTCCACAGGTGCTAAGGACGTTTGTTACGCTTGAGGAGGCGGAGGCGCTCGTACCTACCGAAGATAGTGAAAATGAAAACGGGAATGGTGTTAGTAATGACAGCGAACCAACCAAACCTACGCCAACGAGGTGCTGGCAACCGCTCTTCTTCGTTTCCATCGGCCTTGCTTCAACACTCACATACCTAACGCATTTTTCTTACCTCGTCATCACGTCTTCACTGCCGTTCGCTCTACCCAGCCTCCTACTTGCACTTTCATGGCTCTACACCGTCCTCCGACTCACACTCAAACCGACCCAGACGGTCCCATACGATCTCTTCGCAGTGTATACCGTCTTCTTTGCAGGAGCGGTACTTCATCTTGGTGGTGTATATTATGACAGGGGTGTCTTTGGTCTGCCTTGGCCTGATGTGGGCACCATGCTGGCGTTGTGGGGTAATTTGATTGTGACGACGGCGATGGTGAGCGTGGTGCTGGGTATGCCGTTAGCGTTGCCTGGAGAGAGTGTCAAGGCAAAGAACATAGTGAGTGTTGGGTGTTATATGCTTTACGGTGATGACTAATGCGGTCCACAGGGAGCGACTGTGTCGCCAGAGGACTATACATCGCTTTTTGGATGGATTACGTTTTCCTGGGTGTATCCCCTTGTGCAGAGAGGGAGGTACACGACATTGGATGAGAAGAGTGTGTGGGATCTCAGTCCCACCATGCAGTCCCGGATTATTTTTAGTAGATTTGCGGCCACTCCGTGAGTGTTCTGTGCTTTATACCATTGATTCTACTTGCTCGCCCGTGTTCATTCCCTTTCTCCTCATCTATTTGAACCTGAACAGGCTGACTGATGCCATCACAGCGCAGTCTCCCTCCTTCGCAGATTAATAGTCACAAACTTTCTCGACCTATTCCTCGATCTGACCCTCACGCTTGTAAGCGTCGCCTTTAACTACACTGGCCCATTCTTCCTAAAGTATGTCCTACCTCTTCCTCTCTCTGCTTTTTTCTCTAACCACAAAATACACAGACGCATCTTAGACGCAATCGATCTTACAACCCCGACCCCCTCCTCCCGTGCCCAAGCGTACATCTACGCGCTCCTCGCCTTCCTCTGCTCGCTCCTCAAGTCCCAAGCGGACGTGCAGCATCTGTGGTTTGGCCGCCGGGCAGGGACGAGGATACGGAGCGAGTTGATGGCGGGGATTTATGACAAGGCACTGAAGAGGAGGGATTTTTCAGGGGTCATTGATAAAGATAAGAAGGAGAAGATAGATGAGGAGGGAGGGAAGAACGGGGGCAAGGGAGGGAAGAACGGGAAGGGGAAGGGAGGAAAGAAAGAAGATGAGAACGATCCAAAGGCGGGCGCGGATGTAGGGAAGATCGTTAACCTCATGGCAAGTGATGCCAACAGGGTAAGTATTCCAACCTCCTCCTCTCGCCATAACAGACGGCTCAAGCCGAAAATCTACCCAGATAGCAATGACCGTATCTGCCATGTACTTCGTCTACGGTGCTCCTCTCGAAATCATCATCGCCTCCATATTTCTCTACCAACTCCTCGGTCTCTCCGCCTTTGCCGGGTTCCTCGTGCTCCTCCTCGGCTGGCCCCTGAACTCGTACATCGCACGCCGGAGCGTGCGTATACAGAAGGGATGGCTTGCGGCGAGGGACAGGAGGATGGGAGTGTTGAGTGAGTTGGTGGGCGCGGTAAAGTTTGTGAAGTTTTTTGCGTGGGAGGAAAGGTGGATACAGAGGGTTATGGGGATGAGGGGCGTGGAGATTGCGTGGATGGTTAAAGGTGCGCGTTGTTGATGTGTTAGTGGCTTCGGACGAGAACTGATTTTCTGTGTCAGCGAGGATAAATTCGGTCGCCTTCTCACTTCTGTGGACATCTGCGCCGATTATGATTTCGATCATTTCGTTTTTTGTGTATGTGATGCAAGGGAATGAGTTGTCGATCTCAACGGCGTTCACAGTGCGTAGATTTCTATCCTTCTCTCGACCTCTCTTTTTCCTGCTAACATTGTACTCTCCATTTTGTAGGCGATAGCCCTATTTAATATGGTCCGTGCACCGTTGAATGTCATACCTACGTGGATTGTCCAAATCCTTCAGGCACGCTTTTCCCTCTTTCCTTCTCCTCGGACGAGAAACACTAACATATAGGTACATTACAGACTGGTGTCGCACTGAAACGCATCGCAGTCTACCTAAACGAAGACGAAGTTGACGAACAGGTATCCTCGCTCAAAAAGGATGCTTCGTCTTCGTCTACGTCTACGTCCCCTCCTGCCTCCACGCGCGGTGTGTTGGAGGAACTGGAGATCGAGGGGCTAGGCATTGAGAGGGGATCGTTTAAGTGGAATGAGGTCGAGAAGCCTGAGGATGGGAAGGATAAGATGAATGGTAATGGAAAGAGTGACAGTAGGTCAAGTGTGAGTGTCGAGACGGTTGTTGGAGAGGGAGAGGGAGAGGGAGGAGATATCGAGGTGGATGTAGATCATAAGTTCGAGTTGAGGGATATTGATGTCAAGTTCCCTGAGGGCGAGTTGACGCTAATCACGGGTCCGACTGCTAGTGGGAAGACAGCCTTACTTGTACGTTGCCTCGGCCTCTCCTAATTCAAATACAATATCTAACGCATTAACAGATGGCCCTCCTAGGTGAAATGACCCTCCTATCCACCACCCCGCCTGGACGCATCTTAATGTCCAAGATTCCCGCGCAGCATGACAGAAACGGACACACCCTCACTATCTCGTACGCCTCCCAGTCCCCTTGGCTACGACACCAATCCATCCGCGAGAACATCCTCTTCGGGTCCCCCTTCGACCCTGCGCGCTATGCCGCCGTCATTGACGCATGCGCTCTCCGCCCGGACCTCGACGTTTTGGAAGATGGGGACATGACGGAGATTGGTGCGAGGGGTGTCAGTTTGAGTGGAGGACAGAAGGCAAGGGTCGCTCTGGCACGAGCGGTGTATGATCGGGCAAGGTGGGTGTTGCTGGATGATCCGCTTAGTGCGGTTGATAGTGGGACGGCGGGCTGGATAGTGGAGAAGTTGTTGAACGGTGGGTTGTTGATGGGCAGGACCGTGGTATGTTTCTTAATTTCTTTTTTGATGGGCTTTTTGGTCTGATTTGTTTGAAACAGATTCTTGTGACGCACCATGTGGATTTGGTGCTCCCCGCTGCACATTATCTTGTGCGAATGTTGGATGGACGCATTGATACTCAGGGGACGGTTCAGGATCTTCGTGCGCAGGGTGTACTTGAAGACATTAAACACGACTCGATAGTTACAGCGGCAGAAGCGGAGGCGGAGATGAAGGAGCAGGAGGTGCTCGCAGGGACGCCGGAGAGCGAAGAAATTCAAGAGTTGGAGGGAGGAGAAAGTGAGAATGGGAATGGGAGTGTAGATGGGGAGACAAAGAAGGAGAGGAAGAAGCCGAGGAAGTTGGTTAAAGATGAGCATAGGGAGGTTGGGGGTGTCAAGTGGGCCATTTATAAGAGCTATTTGAAGGCTTCGTGCGTCGTTTTTCTGGATTTCTGGTCTTGTTGATGGTTGAAAAACTTAAAGGTCCTATTGGATCTGGGTGTTCCTCGCGGTTTTGGTTGTGGTCAGCCAGCTTTTGGGAGTTGGTGAGAAGGTTTGGATCATGGTATGTTCTTAACATTTTGTATGATATACTATTGCTACGAGCTGATGGCGGGTTTGAATACTACAGATTTGGGGCGAAGCCTATAAAAACACTACCACATCCTCACTTTACACCTTCACCTCTTTCACAACCAAAGACTCACACGACTTCCACGTCGACGGATACCATCCTTCACAATTTCGCATCAGTTCAAGCACCCTCAACTTCCCCAGCGTCCAAAGCATCCAAACTCTCTTCATCAAAGAAAACGGACGCTTCGGGATCAACTGGCCACGGGCACTTGCGCATCCGCTCTTCTACATTGGTATCTATGCGGGGATCGGATTGTTGAATGTGTTGGTGGGTGTGGCGTCGATGGTTGCACAGTATACAGGTGCGTTGAGGGCGAGTAGGATTCTGTTCAGGAGGTTGTTGGAAACGGTTGTCAGGGCTACGTTCAGGTTTCATGATACGACCCCGCAAGGTGAGTGATCTGGTTTCCGAGTCTGGGTTCCCGTGCGTTTAAAACTGATTGAGATTCACAGGGCGGTTGTTGAATCGTTTTGGAAAGGCGAGTAAATCGATGAAAACAAGTGGGAAGATTAGCTGACTAGGATTACAGGATGTTGAGACAATTGATTCGTCACTTGCTGGTTCACTACAGGCAGTCAACACCTCCCTCGCAAACTTCTTTGCCTCCATCATCCTTGTTGCGTGAGTCTTCTCTCATTCAATTTCACAGCCTGCTTCACAATCATTCCCCGAAAAGCACTGTATTCCCATGGTTTCTTGTCCCCGCTATCTTCCTGGGCCTCGCATACCGTGAACTATCAATTGGGTACCTCAACACAGGTCGTGATCTCCGTCGTATGGAATCTAACTCTCGCTCGCCGATCTTCTCGGACTTTGGTGAGCTCCTGGAGGGTATTGTGACCGTTCGTGCGTTTTCGGCAGAGAGAAGGTTTCTGGATAATTTGCATAAGAAGATCGATTTGACGACCAAGGTGAATTTCCTTTGGTGTGCATTTTGCGGAGATAAAGGGCAGGACTGATGGTTTGAATGTGCGTGTAGATGTGGTATTCATTCTGGATGACGAATCGGTGGCTGTTGTTGAATTTCGATGCGCTTGGGGCATTGGCGGTGTTGATCACCATGTTGTTCTCGATCTCGATGCTGGCTGGTGGTGCAGGACTGGCGGGTATTTGCATAACAAGCTCCATGGCTTTCACGGGGTCTGGTAAGTATCTTTGCCACCCAAAGTCAGACTCCAAAATTTCGATATTGATGACGTTCTGCAGTCTATTGGGCTTGCCGGTTCTGGACTGGTTTGTTTTTGGTTTGGTTTACAAATAAATGCATCTTCTGATTCCTTGATGTGTTTATTGACGTGGTTCAGGGTTGGAGTTGGATCTCAAGTGAGTTTTTCTCATTTTTCGTCTCCTCATTCCTCATGTAATCACTCTAGTTCTGTTGAGCGCGTCGTCGAATAGTAAGCGTAGTCCACTCTGTGTACTTGTCTCCGTATAACGCTCTTTCTAGTCTTGATCTCCCGCAGGAACCACCTGCAATCATTGAATCAAACAGGCCCCCTGCATACTGGCCGTCGAGCTCCAAGAACAATTCACTTATCGTTGTCGAGGACCTTGAGATTAAGTACGCACCCGATCTGCCTGCCGTTCTCCATAATGTGTCCTTCACCTTGAAGTCGGGCGAGCGCATAGGTCTCTTGGGACGAACAGGTAAACTTTTCTTTTGTATTTTCAATGAGGAAAGCTGATCTGTTCTAGGAAGTGGCAAGTCGACGTTGGCGATGAGCATCCTACGATTCGTATGACGTGTTTTTGAGGATGTATTTGTTTGACTCAAGGTCCTGTTAGGTGGATCCGATCAGCGGTCGTATATTTATTGACGGAATCGATATATCTACCATCGGTGTGCATGATCTAAGGTCACGATTGGTGAGTGTGCGGGTAATCTTCATATGTTTTTGCTCATAAATAAAATCAGACTTTCATTCCCCAAGTGATTGAAGGAGTTTGTGTCGTTACCATTGGTGCTGACTATCTCATTTAGGATGCGACATTATTTTCGGGTACTCTTAGAGAAAACCTTGATCCTTTCAATGAACACACTGACGCCGAATGCTTGGACGTGCTTCAGCGTTGCCACATGATCAGTACCCCTTCTGCCTCACAATCAGCCTCTTATGCTGCCTCTCCGAGTACCTCTCGCCCCGCTTCCATCCAGGGACTTGAGCGCGAAGATTCGGCGGAGTCCGTCTCAATCTCAGCGACTGACATTGAGACGAAGACAACTGTCACGTTGGAGACACGAATCTCAGCCGGCGGCACCAATTTTTCACAAGGACAACGACAGCTCATCGCTATGGCGCGAGCTCTTCTTCGTCGCAGCTCTATTATTGTTCTCGATGAAGCTACCAGCAGTATTGACTTCGCCACTGACGCGAAAATACAAACAACTATTCGGGAAGAATTTACATCTTCTTTGCTCTTGACCAGTCCGTCTGCCTCTTTATTCTGATGCCATTAGACAATGACACATTCCTTAGTTGCACATCGTCTGCGAACTGTCATTGACTACGATCGCCTCATTATTCTTGATAAAGGACAGGTGTGTAATGTCTGTTGACTTGTCTTCCAATTCTCATACTTGAGTTTAGATTGTGGAATTTGATACCCCGTGGAACTTGATACAGAAAGAAGGTGGGATTTTTAGAAACATGTGTTTGAAGAGTGGATCTTTTGGCGACCTTGAAGCTGTGGCTAAGGGCAAAGCCGAGCACATCAATCTGCTTTGAA
>JABFYK010000081.1:0-37388 GCA_018849495.1 Termitomyces sp. T123_Mx157
ACCATCACTCTAGGGTTAGGATCAACTCTGGTCACCTGTACAGTAGTTCTCACGCCTCCGCCGCCGCTGATGCACCGCGCCTAGCAGCGGGGATCCTTAGACTTGTTCTCTTCAGATTCCCCTCTGCTAGGTGATTAGTTACGGATTGTATTGTTGTTTACACATGCTAATATATTTCAGATTCCCCTCTGCTAGCTGCGTGACTCAGATCCGCCATCCCAGAGGTTGCCCTTACACCTACTCCCCCTCCCTACGAACCCCCCATGGTAGCCCCACCTTCTCTCCGGACCACCATGCGCTTGCCTCCCCCTCCAAACCTGAGCCCCGGCCCAACGCCCAGGCCTTCCGACTCTTGCCCAGCTGTACCCTCACCCAGCTCTCCTCCCACCCCTGCTCCGCAGCTATACAGGCTGCTCGCCACTCCAGGGAAATAGAACACTTCTCGTGCCTAGCGCGGCACGGAATACACACTGAAGTGTTGCGGCGGGACCCCCCAGACAGACCATTGAACTCACACCGCTCCCTCCACCAGGCACAGAGGGTGCACTAGAAATCCAAGTCAGCCAACTCTAACCAGGGGAAGTAAAGAAAAGCTTACCAGAGCCTCGTCCTGGCACCATTTAAGGGTTGGAGGACCCCGTGCCTGCCCCAGTGCTGCCGCAAAGATCTCCGGCGTCACCTGCACCTGCAGGATCCTCTCCGCCTCCGGAACGGCATGAACCGTCCCCGCCGCCAGACTAGGCCTCGTTGCATGCCCAGGAGTAGCAAGAAGGGATCAACCTGCGGGCCCTGCCCCCCTAAGTCACGAAGGACTTCTGGAGGAGCCCACTACTATGGTGGACAACTCTATCATGCACGTAAGCAACTCCGGAGCAAAAGAAAGTGAAGAAACGTTTGACTCATGACGACGCGCCATTGCCTCAATTCTCCAACAATTCCGCCGCTGGTCAAATGCTCACCAATGCTGCTTGTACTCTGCCCAGGCAGCCGCACTGTTGTCACCCAGTGGGAGCAGGGTTGGTGAAGAAGAATGCGAGGAGGGTGTGGCGGAAGACATGGGAGAGGTATTGGGGACTCCGGAGTATGTCTGACGTTTTAAATGACTTGGGAAGAACCCCCTGACAAATGGCAGCCATGCTTCGACCTCATTTCACGCCACTGCCACTTGCTGCGGTTTGATCAATATTGCCCAGCTTCCATTCCCATGCCCTGCTGATCCCCGACCTGTGCCCCACGTCTCAAGGGTCTTGATGCTGAAGAGGGGATAATGTCATGACCCGCTCCCTACACCCCGCATGCACCCCCAACCTGCCCTACTCCCCCGGAGTCTCCCCCAACGCCCCGCCAAATCCCCCAAGCCACCATCTACCCTTGCAGCTGCCCCGCCTAACTCCGGTGCTTCTCCAGCAAACCCCGATGGTCCCTGCCAACTTCGACAACTTCTCCACAGCCGCCAAATGCTTCTCCCGGCTCTCTGGGATCCCTTTCAACTACAAGAACCCCTCCCCCTAATCCCCAGCTCCGTCGTACATCACCATCTCAGTCCCTGGGCTTTCCCAAACCACTCCGGAACATCACGACGACTTCAGGATGACCCACACCATCAAGTAACCCCATCAAAACCTGACATGGCCCGCCCCTCTGATCATACCCGACACCCGTTGATCCAGTACGGCCCTGCCAAGTCTCACTGCCACACCCACTGTCCCGCAGAACACTTCTCTTGACCCAGCTGACACCCGTCCAGCCCCGCGCGGCTCCACCAAGCTCCGCCGCCATCCGCCGCTGTTCCCAGAGCTCTCCAGTAGTCAGTATATAAGTCATAGAGTAGCTCCTTGTACAGTAGTCTTGATATTACCTACCTGCTGTTTGTTACTGGTCTGTGGTTTTGTGTTTCCTATGGTCTGATTCTTTCTGTCTCATGTTCCATGTCTCCGTGTTTGGTTTCCTTGCTCTCAGTTTCCCGGTTTTGTCTTGTCTCTATTTCCATTGTCATTCTCATTATCGTCTCGTGCCCGTGTCAATCTATTTCTATTTTCATCTTGTCTCCATCTGCTCCATCTTGTCTCAACTCTGTTTTGCCCCGCCTTGTCTTGTCAATCAGTTTCCTTCACTGTGCATAAGTCCATTCTACCCTGACGCCATTACAAACTCCGTGATCATGATTACAAACCCCCACCATTCTCTAAACCAACTCTGGACCTCGCTTTCTGCTCGGTCCCGCATCCCATCAACTACCATTGATCCCCCATCAAACCCTGGCTCCGCTTCCCTTACTTGCATAGCCTCCATTCATCCCGCACCCCCAGTACTCACTCCCGGACTCATGCCTAACACTCTGCCAAGTCCGCCTCTCTCCCTGCAACTCCTCCTGGAACCCTCCGGACCAACCCAGACTTGCTTGGACCACTCTCTGGTGTTCACCCTCGCTAGTCCCCTGTGTTTTGACCCCCTTTGAGTGTCCTGTTGCCTGTGTATGGGATCACATCTGCCTAGTAAGGATTCACCCAGTGCAGCTGAGCCCCCGTGGTCAGCGGAACCTGACATAATCCTTCTACTACTGGATCCAATTAGTCAGTATGTTGTAGTCATCAGCCTCTGCTTTGTCATGGGGTTGTAGTCAGCAGCCTCTGACATATTCATAGGTACTTAGTCATCTGTAGTAGTCCTATAGTATATAAGGCAGACCTGGGGATAGACTATCTCCAGTCTGAACAATAGCGTCACTTCCAGGTTTCTTCACTAGTGTAACTGTGAGCTTGGCCCTTGTTTTTGCCTTGCCTCTGCCTTTGCCTCTTGCTGGATGCCTGCCCCTTGCCCACCATGCCCTAGGCTAGCTCACTTGCCACTCGTCTCCTTACAGGAGTGTCAGATTGTGGGTGGCAGGCTTGGCTTGGACCATCCATGGCCAACATTCCCTCACAACCTGTCACTGTTTTCCACTTCCTTCTATATGTTGCTAGAGAAAATATTAGTATGCATAGCAACTTCCTCAACATTGACACTTCCAAACTTTGCCAGCTGAAGGAGACTGACCTTTTGGATGATGACAATATGTCCAATATTAGTAGCAATACTGAAGACTAGTTCCAGCAGCAAAACATTTCACTAGTACTACCTTTGAGTATAATTTTGCCAAGAATTGTTTTTGTGCTAGCACCTATGGCTAGTTCTAGTTTGCTATCCCTCTTTTTTGCTAGCTTCTAGCACTTCTATCAGTCCAACTTTCTGCTAATGACCTTAGCACTTGCAACTTCCTTCACACTCAAGTTCCTACAACTTTTTTTTCTTTTTATTTACTAAACTGGATTCTCTAAGACTTAGTTTGACTTGCAACCCTTATTTTTTTTTTGTACACTACTTGCAAAACTGCTAGTTTTTTGTCTCTTCTGCATGGCAGCAAGGCAATAATAGACATCCATCACTATTTATTTCCATCATTGCCCACCTTTCCCCATATCCAAGTGTATAGTAGTATCCCTCTAGCTGGGTATGGGCTTTCTTTCTATGATTTCTTTGTATATTTTAGCTTCAGCCATTGCAGCCAGTTTTGCCCTACAAAAATTATGGCTCTTGAAAGTGGTTGTGTTAGGATTATCAGAGATGTGTTTGTCAGTGCCCTCATTGGCAAGTCAATTTATTTATCTCTTCATTACTCTTTATTTCTGCATGTCCTTTTACTTTCTCTAGTATTACACTGCTATTCCTCTGTTTCAAGTAGAAGACTAGTGCTCTTATTATAGGCTGTTTTGCTGCTGCTATCTGTGAGGGAATGCTTAACACTGCAGAATAATCCTATTGTGCAATGCAAGATCTAAGAGACACAGGAGCAGTGAGTGAGTGCTAACATGGGCAAGTGGCTAGCAAGGGTCAAAGCTGGGTGGAGACAGAGTCAGACAATGCTAGGGAGCTCACAATTGATCAAGTGGATAGACCTGGTAGATGCTGCTATTAATTGGTCAAAGGATATTCTATCCTTGTGACAGGCTTATATACTACATCTGTGGCTATGCTATGACTAATACTATATGTGGTAAGTGGCCTGGGTATGCTAAGTACTCTGACTAATATGAGCAATTGATGAGTAATCAATACAACAAAAAGAGATATAGAGTCTGATGTCCATGGCAGGTGACTAATACTCAATGGGGATGGAGCAGGAGAAGACAGGCAGCCAGTCTAGTACATCCATAAGGCTGGTCCAAATAGAGTGGAGTCTTCATATACACAGGGTCATCTCCTTACACTATCCAACTATTATCCTTCTTCTATTCTATGTTTTGTGTGATGCTATCTATGACTAGCCAAGAGTCATGCTTGATTTTTGAAAAGAGGTTTTTTGGCACAATCTGTGTTGCAATGATCATCTTAATTATTTCTCCAGTATTATTTAATGGTAAGATGTTTTTAGCAGTCTTGATGCTATTTTTTTCTGGTTTTGATCATCAAGCCAAACATCAGCTCTGGCAACTGTATCAATTGAGCCATTGCTAATATATGAGCTGTCAATGTAGACTGTTATGTAACAGTATACAAGTGTACAATTTTTTGATGGTTGTATATTTGTATAGAAAATTTTATAGGATTTATAGTAAGTAAAAGAAATAAAACCAAAAGGAAACAGTAACACAAAGAAGTCTCACGAGCAACATTAGCAAGTCAGGTAGAATAGCAAATAAAACACAATAAACTAATATATTGTTAAAATCAAACACTTCATGTGCTCATTGACAAGGTCACTGTTATATCAAGTGAAATAGACTAAATTGAGTAAAAGAAAACAAAATGAATGATATTAAAATAGGTCAAATGCATAGTAAAATTGCTAGAGCATCATTAGCAATTGCTAAAGGTCCTACGGAGAAATTGTCCAATATATTGAAGGCCTAGACCACATATGATGAAGTTGCATGCCCATTGCAGCAGGGTTGTACCAGAGAAGGGGTGAATAATTGAATATTGAGAAAGCCACTCACAGACTTTGGCACACATACAATGCTCTCTGAAGTTGGGAGTGCTTCCAAAGCAAGGAAAAGATGGGGGTGTCCATTTTCATGGAGAGGCTGAGGGTGTTTTCTCAGTTCTATAAATATGTGCTTTAAAATTCAGAGAGGATCTGCTCTGGCCATGAGTATATTAGTCATGTGTAGTGGTGTGTCTTACTCAATTCCCAAAGCTTTAATAAGCAAGGTCCCTGGAATCAGGTTCATCATAGTTGTATCCTCTTCATTATTGTTAAAGAAGATGGAGAATTGAGACAGGTTTGGAGAAGGACAAATGAGAAGGTTGGGCTGAGAGTGTTGTTGTCTGACTGCTCTATGTCAGAGGACCTGCATATATTCTCAGTGTGTCGCCTTTCCTTGTTGTGCTTCTTTATTTCTTGCATTTTCTGTGCTCTTCAATTGAGGATATGTGTACAGTGTTCAAGGCATGAAGTGTACCAGTAGAAGATAGCATAGTCTCAACTGAGCACTTGAGAGCAGGTTTTGTAGGTATTATCAATCTGTTTCTTTTATCAATTTTGCTTAGATTTTAAATCTGTATAATAGCAGGCTGTTGGTTTGCATCAGCACTGAGTTCACAGTAGATACAAGTACAAGTTTTCTTCTTGAACTTGGTAAAGTCAGTTCAGGAGCTGGAGAGGGGGATTATATAGCTGTTTACATCTAGGAACTGATTTACTGTATTGAGGCTGGGAGTATATGTAGGTGTATTCTGATCTTTATGCTTCTTGCTAGAGTGATCTCCTCAGTGTTTGTTGTAAGTTGTGTTATGTGAGGTATATATTATAAGAGTTTGTAGTAGTAAAAGTGGATTGGGTAGGGAGCTAGGAGGGTCATCCAAAGTCATCAAGCTGTTGTACAGAAACTCTCTCCTTGCTGCTATTTTATATATTTTGTCAACTTCTTTTTGATTAAACCTTACAGCTTTATATAAGTCAACAAGTCCTAGTTTGAGGTGGTGGTTGGTGAGACACCTGGAGATACCTTTCTCATAGTTTTTCATGAGACTAGGTACTCCTGTAATTCAGGAGATGTATACCAGAATACTTCAAAATTATTTGATATAGATCTTATATTCAGAAATTATTCAATGGATATTTTATATTGATGATAAAATACTCTTTCCCTTTGAATCCCTAAAGTAGCTTGTCAAACATTGAAAGATTTCTTTCAACTGATCTGAAATATTAAACAAAATTTTTAAGGAACTTTGAATCAGTATTATATTCTTTTTTCTTTGATTCAACTTGAATATTGTTGCACAGGCTAGGAAAATACATTGTAAATGATTCATGATACTCCTTATGGCTTTGTCCAAAACCACTCAAAGAAAATTTTAAATTTATTTAAACAATTCCTATATATTCTTAAATTCTTTTGAATTCAAAATATTGTTTCATATATCCAGTGAATTTGTCGGACTTGCACTTGATGGATCACATGGACAGTCAAACAAACAGCTGCTAACATTTCAGAATGTGATATATCTATTCTGAAGTGGATGAAGTCAATATCTAGACATCTTCACATGATGCACTCTATCAATTGCCCAATCCCCAATCGACCTGCATCCCAATTACAGATCACAGCATAAAGACTCATACCAAACACTCAGCAACTGTGTTTGCCTAAATGTGTGTTAAATATGACTATCTCTAAACTTGAAACTATTCATGGAGTTTGTGTTATATTCTACTGCCAAAATGGCCAGCGTTGATCTCGGCCCGGAGACGCCTCAAGCCGGGCCGGAACATCCACTAGCTTGGAAGATGCTCCTGCAATTCTCAGCTTCTTACGCCTGCGACATGACCACATCTGCTCTCCTGCCTGCGACTTATAGATGAGAGATTGATGTCCAATTTTTCATAGGGACCAACAATCTGAGTCATCTTTGAAGTTTCACTCGCCAAGCTTTTCGGTCAGGTCATGATTTATAAAAGCTTTGAGGCGAGTTTACAGCTATCCTTATTGAGATTTATCGAATTGTATACACTGCATACATACAGCATCAATCACTCTGATAGACTCAGTTTGAAGCTGCCATAAGTGCATGGAGAAGAGGATTTGCTGATGATCGGAAGAAACCTAGGTTACCAATAGATCCGTCACCGGATGGATGGTATTCAGAGCTTCCAGCCCTTTCCCTCATGATGCTTCAGTGATATGTATATTTGACAGGGGGAGGCGGATCCTTCCTTGAAATTCCAGTGAAATTCAGGCAGGGTAAGGAGTCTTTGTGCCAAGTTATCAAGTCGACCCATCGGTCTTTCCTTTCGATTGAACCCTATGAGAGACATCACCTCGACATATCTCTTTTCCATATTCGTGATTTTCCGTCGGCAACAAGGATCTAGAACAATGTCAAAAGTGATACAGAAAAGCACTAGCAGGAGAGACTCTGCTTTCCGAGCAACCCTGATATAGCATTGGACGATTGAATTGTTATGTCTGCGGCGTTCGTGACGTATCATTGCCACGAAACGTTCGACTACAATACTCCATGGTGATATGAGAACAACACCGCGAAGTAAACTGCCTTTGCTCCGCAAATGCATGAAAAGTGTCGGAATGATGATAATCTTACTTCCTTCAGACTTCCCCGTATGCACTGCCATTTTGTCATCTAATGTCATAATGTCAACTAATACTTACTCTTCTTATAAAATCATTTCGAAAAGAAGCTTGAAAATTGATAGTGGCAATTCCATCGAAAATTCAGTTCAAATCTTTGTCGAGAGAAGTTGTGTGTGCACAGACCAAGGCGCGGCGTGGGAGGCCGGATCGGCGACGGCCAGACCAATCTGGGCCGTCTGATGCCCATTTGGGGAAGTGTTTGGATCTCCGACCAGCACAGAATCCACCGTGTGCACTGCTGAGCTCAACCAAAAGTCAAGTTTACGACCCTCTTCGGCTCTCGTCACTGTCATACACGACCGGGCAGCCGGCGCAGTACGACAAAGAGGGCTCTCGTCGCTGCGCAGCGCGTCCGGATCATTCTGTATACATTCACGCTAAACTACGCTCAAGTCATGTCCTTGTCTCGTTCCTCTTCCCTAACCCCACTTCGATCTCCTTCGCCGTCGCTGCCGACTCAACCAGACCATTTCTATGGCGTAGCTGATGTCACGCTACCGCCGTCGCCCAGTTCGGATGGCAAGACATGGCTGGACCCTGGAGATGATCCTCTGGCACATCGTGGGATTCCGGTCTTCAAGCCAACGATGGAGGAATTCAAAGATTTTGAAGAATATGTATCAAAGATTGAATGTTGGGGTATGAAGAGTGGTATCGTGAAAATTATCCCACCAAAAGAATGGTGTGTAGCACCCAGACACACATAACTTAGACTTACCCTAATCTGACTCTCAGGACCGATTCCTTACCTCCGTTGAGAGAGCAGCTCGTCTCAGCGAAAATTAGGTCACCGATTGAGCAACATATGTTTGGTAGTGGTGGTCGTTTCCGGCAAGAGAACATGGAGAAGCGAAAAGTGATGAGTACCCGCGAATGGTCCGAATTGTGCGCAAAGGACGAATTTCGAGCACCGGGGGTTGGCGAAGTCGGGCTTCAGGCTCGTAGTACGTATGTCAGGCCAAGAATCAGAAAGTCCAAGAAACCCGAGACCGGCCCGGAGCAGACTCCTTCTATCAAGGAGGAACCTATCGATGCTCGGCCCTTGAGATTCGCAGACTCTAATTCTGCCAAGGATCCGGCTGTGCTCTCACCACCGAACAGCATTGGCACTCCACCATCACCTTCAATCCAACTAGCTGCTGACGCTGCTGATGAGAAGGATGTGAAACCTAACACGAAGAAGAAGCGCATTGGGCCTTCAAGGCAAGCTAGGGAGGCAGCGCTTGCCGATCGTGCATCGCAAGACCTTGAATTCCTCGAAAACTTTGACCCCCACAAGGATTGGTTACCGCCTAACACTACAGCGGCGGATTATACTCCAGAATTTTGTCAAATGCTCGAACGGCATTATTGGCGCAATTGTAGTCTTGGAAAGCCCGCTTGGTATGGAGCTGACACCGCAGGTCAGTTCGTATTCCTCAACAACCCGGTTCACCTTGGTTAACCCCTTTCTTAAGGTACACTTTTTACTGATGAGACGACTGTCTGGAACGTGGGCAAACTCCCTTCAGCCCTTTCTCGTCTACTCCCTACAGATCAACGTCTACCCGGAGTTAATACACCATATCTATACTTCGGCATGTGGAGGGCAACGTTCGCCTGGCATGTTGAAGATATGGATTTATTCAGCATTAACTACATTCATTTTGGAGCGCCCAAGTTTTGGTATGCAATTCCTCAGGGGAGAGCTGGCGCTCTTGAGCAAACGATGAAAGGTAATTTATTTAATGGAATTGTCCCGGCATCAACTGAAGGATGTTTGTCAGGGTTTTTTCCGAAGGACTCAAAATGCTCACAATTCCTGCGACATAAGTCCTTCCTGGCCTCACCGACAACCCTTGCTCAATCTTCTTGTCGTCCCAATTTCCTTGTACAACATTCCGGTGAATTTGTGATCACTTTCCCTCGTGGATACCATGCCGGCTTCAATTTAGGCTTCAATTGTGCAGAGAGCGTTAACTTTGCGCTTGAAAGCTGGATAGAACTTGGCAGACGCGCGAAGGCATGCGAATGTGTTGGTGATAGGTACGACATGCCACTACCTCTGTTCAGAATATGTATCGATGTTGAGCAATTCGACAGCGTAACGATCGACGTCGATCAGCTGCTTTCGGATCGCGCTGCGGAAGCCGGCAGTCCAGAGGCAGTGCCTGCACCGGCCGAATCTAAAACCAAGCGTGCTACGGTGAAGAAGGAGAATAATCTTGAGGAACTCAAGCTTCCTAAAGCGAAGCTTTCTCATAAACGGAAGCTTGAGGCGCCCGAGGAGTCCAAATCCAAGAAACTGAAGATTAAATTGTCGCCATCGAAAGCTGCACCATCCATGCAGTTCAAATTTAGAGCTTCAGCATCCAAGATTCCACTCACCATCAAGCTTGGACCACGGCCGGCTATGGAACCATTCCCGTGTTGTCTCTGTATATCTATGGACAAAGAAGGCCTTCTGCGAGTCTATGATCCTCCTGTTGGACGAAAGGACATTGAGGAAGCTGCAGGAAACCCGAAGGAATGGATGGCTCATGAGTACTGCGCGAAGATAGTTCCTGAAACCTGGGTCGATGAAATTGAGCTTTGTGGTGTCAAGGAAAAAGTAGTCTATGGTGTCGACGGGATTGTAAGAGATAGATGGCATCTGGTAGGTTTTTCAATCTCTATCTTTTTATTCGTCTCACCCCGGAATGAACAGAAATGTTCAGCCTGCACAAAAATTCGCCCAAAGGCGCATGGCGCTCCTATACAATGTACAAAAGGAAAATGCTCAAAGGCCTTTCACGTTTCTTGTGCACGGGATGGTGCTGCATCGAATATCCTCTTCAACGTCGTAAGGGAAGTCGAGAAAGAGGTGTTACTTGTCGGGCCGACGACGCCTGCAAATTCTGTACTGGTTGTCCCTGCTTCCCCCGACGTAATGCAAGTAGACTCCTTTTCAACAGACACGCAAGGGACAAGTGCCCCAGTGACGCCCGCGGCACCGCAAGTGCTCAAGACCATCAAAAATTTCGAAGCCCAAGTTCTGTGTTCCCAACACAATCCAGTACGTTACGCATCATTGTATATGTCTCCTGTATTGTTGAACTGAATCGCTTCATTTAGATCGTGGCCGCTGCCAAGAAAGAGGCGAAACAAGACAAGATCAAAACCGAGTTACTAGCCCTGCCTGAGATGGCTCGTATCAAACTTCGTGTCAGCTCTGGCGTCTTTGAAGTATCACTTATCAGGGTGATAGAGGCAACAAGCTCTGTGGAAGTTTTATGGGACAAGGGGGAAAAGAGGGAATTCAAATGGAACAGTGTGATTTTCGGGAACACTGACATTCCAGTGCAGCAGAAACCAACAGAAATGGCCATAAAAACAAATTGTGAGTATAATACTATTATCATATATGTTAACCAGTCATGCCAATTTGCCTTTGCCTCTGTACAGCCGTGTCGGTCGGGCTTCCTGTGTCAACGTACTCATCTGTGAAGACTGTTACCGAATTGCAATTACCCAATACATCACAGTATCAGTCGAATGCTTCACCGGTTGCTAGTACTTCCAGGACCCAAGCGACACCTCAGCATCCCTATGGGCACCTATCGCAGTACTGCCCATCTCAGACGGCGAATTACGACTACTGGCGCTATCAGAATACGCAATACGCTGCGAACCCCTACGCTTACTCACGATACTATCCCACTGCAGCATCCCAGTCTAGCCTGCCACACGCCTATCAGAGTCAGAACCCGTATCAAACTTCTCAGTTCGGCTGGCAGCAGCAAGGACAGAATAACAACCACGCTCCAACAGGACAGCAGACACAGGGATCCTCGAGTCAGGATCCGAACCATTCAAGTGGTGGTAGTCAATCTCAACAAACCGAATCAACACAAGACAGCAACATACCCAGTCAACTGTCGAATTCTTCTCAGACGCGAACCCCATCATCTCAGACCTTTCTGTCTCCTGAAATACAACAAGCGCTGTACTCGAATCTTGCAGCCTTGTCGTCACTCCAGCCTGGCCAGTTCGGGGAACTGCTGAAGAATAACCCCCATCTTCGTGATGTCGCATTGGCGGCACTTCGTGGGGAAGCGCAGAATTCGTAGTGTAGTTTTCTGCGACAACCTCTTTTAGAATGCGTATGTTTTTATTCTGTTTATTTCACCTCACCTCCCTCTATGGTTGTATGGCCTCTTATCGTTTTTCGTTTGTCTCAAATGTAGTCGTTATGACCTTGAATATACGAATCGCTGTAATAGTATTGAAACAAGCGGACTTTTTCTTTTCGAGCGAAACAACGCGTCTCCTGCGCGTAGTCAAATAAAACCACACAAAGGGCACGCGTCTTGGAAACGAAATTTCTCGTTCTTTCATTCTGACCCATTATGGCTGATCTTCCAGCTCTCCTCCTTGCTTCTCTCGACCCTACAACTAGAAAACAAGCGGAGCAAAGTCTCGACGCTTTGAGCGTTCAGCCTGGCTTCCTCTCGCATCTCCTACGTCTCGTATTGGAGCCATCGCAGGATCGCGCGGTGCGATTGGCGGGCGGAGTGTATCTGAAGAACATCACTAAGCACAAATGGGAGGAGGTATGTCATGCCCTCACGATAGCTTTGTACAGCCTGATTTCCGACGTCGTCCCACCTTTCAGGATGTACAACCCTTAGCCGAGCAGGACAAGGCAGCATTGAGATCAGCGCTCGTGCCTGCGATGCTGGCGTTATCTAGTCCTGCAGACAAGGGTATCCGTGCTCAAGTTGCAGAGTCTGTCTCTCTAATCGCAGAACTCGACTTCCCACCTAGATGGGAGAACCTCATCGATGTAGGTTCGTGACCTCATTTTCGAGGACTATCTAGGCTGATGTCATTATAACTGGGTGCTAGCAACTTGTCGCGTCTCTTTCTCCGACTGACTACAACATCAATATCGGTGTCCTTGAAACCGCACATTCCATTTTCCGCAAGTGGCGCGCTCATGTCCGATCCGATGACCTCTTTACAGAGATCAACCTTGTCCTTAAAACATTTGTCAAGCCGTTCTTGCAGCTCTTTAGGCAAACAGCGATCCTCCTGAAAGACCCCAGCACGAATCCTTCCGTGGCCATGCCTATTACCAACTACGCGCTTCTTGCACAAGCTGTGGTCCTACTCAACGATATATTTTACGATTTCACTTGCCATGACCTTCCTCCTGATATTGAGGACGCTCATGCCGAATTCTTTGCACCAGGGACAGGTTGGTTCCAACTGTTCCTGACTTGGGACTCGGCAGAACTGAAGGGTGATGTGAGGTTACATTTGTCCACGGCAGATACCAAGATCTAACTATTCATGTATAATAGCCGGATGATACAAACCCTTCCCTTCCGTCGCAGATCAAAACTGGGATCCTCGAAATTGCCGAAGTAAGCGTTCTACATGCGACTTGTGATTGACCTTCTCTCATTTCTTGTAGCTATATATCAAGCTATACCCGGAGCAACTACAACAATCACCTGCCGTCGAATCTTTCGTTCAGTCTGTATGGGGTCTGATCGGATCCAATCAGCTCCCTGGCATCGCAGATGACAATGTCAGTGCTACTTTGGATTGTGCTGTTCGCAGTGTAATGTATCAGTCATATTTAGCTTGTCTCCCAATCTCTTCGGTTTATTTCAACAGCAATTCGCTCGGGTCAATGGAAAAGTCTTTTCTCTGCGAGAGAAACAATATCCTCCTTGGTGCAGGGCGTTGTTGTTTCCAACGTTGCACTACGAGAACACGATGTGGAGCAATTCGAAGATGATCCACTAGAATTCATTCGTCTGGACTTGGCACTATCCACTACGGGTACGGACACTGCTACCCGTCGACAGGCTGCAGCCGATGTTCTACAGGCTCTTGTGGGAAGCGGGTTTGAGGCAGAGACCACCGAAATTGTTGGAACGTGGATTGGTACTGGCTTGAACGAGTATGAGTCAAACAAAACAGAAAATTGGAAAGCCAAGGATAGTGCGGTGTATCTCTTGACGGCGCTGGCGACGAGGGGTTCAACATCACAAGTAAGCGATATTTAAAAGTGTGAGAAGACGAGCTGATGATATTATCAATCTCAGCACGGTGTGACGTCGACGAATTCCCTCGTAGATGTTGTCAAATTCTTTTCGGATCACGTCTTCCAGGACTTGCAGGCTGCACAGGGCACCGTGCATCCCATTCTGCAGGTGGATGCTATCCGTTTCCTCCTTACTTTCCGCAACCAAGTCTGTGCCCCTATCTATGTCTTCCGCATAATATACTCATCTATGTCTTAGCTCACAAAACCTCAACTTCTCTCAGTGCTCCCGCTCCTGGCGCAGCACCTGCGTTCTACTAATTATGTGACCTATACCTACGCTGCCATTACCATCGATCGCATCCTTTTCATCAAGCAAGGAAATCATCTTATGTTCGTACACTAATACGTTCACTTCTGAGTTATTCACGTGGTCTCAAACACCCCAGCTTTGCTCAAGCGGACATTCACGACTTTGCCCTCAGCCTTATTGACGCGCTCTTGTCAAGGATAGAGAGCGCAGGTACAGCAGAAAAGGTTGCAGAGAACGATTATCTTATGAAGTGTAAGGGACTTGCACGTTGAGCCCGAAACGATCTCAATGTGCTTTTTCAGGTGTCATGCGGGTCATCGTAACTGCTCGTCAAACGTTTACCCCGACTTTTGAGCAGATATTGACGCGCCTTGTCGCAATTCTTGGCCTCATTTCGAAGAATCCCAGCAATCCCCGTTTCGATCAATTCATTTTTGAGAGTATTTCGGGTCTCATGAGGTATGCTGCTTCTTATATTCTATCAACTTTTGGCTCAGTTGTCGAAAGATTCGTAGTCAGTGGAAACGCATCGACACTTCCAGTATTTGAGCAAGCTCTTTTCGGACCTTTTACCTTCATATTGCAACAGGACGTCGATCGTGAGCTCTCTTTCTACTTCTCTCTTGCCGTCTCAACCAGTTCTTCCGATGCACAGAATATATTCCCTACGTCTTTCAAGTCCTTGCGCAGATGCTGGAGCTTCACACAGCGGAAGTGCCAGAGCAATACCGTAGTCTCCTTCCCTTCCTGCTCACACCGGCTATCTGGCAACAAAAGGGTAGCATTCCAGGACTAGTAAAGCTGCTTAAGGCATACCTGGCGAGAGATAGCGCAGGCATGCTTGCCACTGGCCAAGTTGCCTCAGTACTGGCGGTTGTACAGCAACGCTTAATCCCGTCTAAACTCAACGACGCGTGGGGCTTCGAGCTACTCCAGTCCGTTGTCCTCAACCTCAAGCCGTAAGTTCTTTCACTAGGCTTTTCATGAAGCATGGCATAACAGTCATCTAATGCAGGGACCAACTGAAGCAGTACTTCAAGGCAATAGTGATGACCCTTCTCACGAGGATGCAAACATCTAAGACGGACAAATATGTTCATCTCTTCACCAAGTTTTTCTTGTTTACGATGGCCATCAATGTGGATGGCCTCTCTCCTGACTACGTGATTGGAACCATCGAGGAGATTCAGCCTGGGTAGGTCCTATTTCCTGATTGGGTGACCACAGAGCAAGAATATTCACACGTTTTCCTTCGATAGACTATGGTCTCAGATCTTGGTTAACTTCATTGTTTCCCAAATTCCTAAAATGCCAACAAGGGAGCGCAAGCTCACAGTAGTAGGCTCCACGCGTTTATTGACGCAGAGCACCTTTATGACACAACAGCCATCTGCTGCAACATGGTGAGTTGCCCTCATACTATAGCTTCCTGTGTATCGTCCGACTCTGGGGCAGGCCGGCAACCTTTGGCAGCCTCGTGAAACTCTTTAGCGAGCCTCAATACCTCACAAATTCAAAGATAGACGAAGATCCACATGCAGGATTGACTGAGATCGACTTTGAAGAACAGACCGCTGGTTATCAAGCTGCCTATTCACGACTTGCGGCGTCTGAGACTACGGAAGCTGACCCCGTTGAGTATGTACGAGACCCACAGCAATTCCTTGGCCAGGAACTTGTGCAGATGTCTAAGAGACACGGGCAAAGCGTAAAGGCAATGATCGAAGCAGCCCCTGATGTTGGCCCGTTCATCCAGGCCCTCGCATCAGCAGGATATGTATTGTAAAAAGAGTTTTACTTCGGGAGTAAAGAGGACAGGAGGAGTCAATTAGAGGTTTAAATCCATCCAGATTCCACACAATATGATATTTTTGAAGGCGTGGTGGAGGCCAACGTAACTTCTGAGGTATGATCTATGAAAAAAATGTCGGACCGATGCCTGATAACTCCATCCGCGTCCTTCGGCGCGTTGCAATGGGGTGAGGCAAATGCATTTCGAGGGGTCAACCTTGAGCTTCGTACCAAATTAAACGAGGTAGTTTCCTTACAACTCTCATCTTCCTTGCGGTACCGCCTCAAATGCCAACATCAGACTGCATCAAAACAGACAGGAGATGTAGAATCGATGGTTTTAATCAAGTCTGCTTGAATGCCAACCAACGCATGTATTTTCAATATTGAGCTATACCAAACTCTCATCGCCTTCGTTTCCCCTTGAACCCCTTAAAGACAGCACCATCATCACTATCATCGTCAACCAGAACGGGCGCAGCTTTCCTGCTTGATGCCCTAGCCTTAGATGGCGGCTTTTGTGTGCTCCCGGTTCGGGTTGATCGAAGAGTTTGCTCATCGTCGCTATCCTCCGGTACATCGCGACCGTTATTTGACGCTTGTACATCGTCATCGTCATCGTCTTCTTCCAGGAATAGAGGCTGAGATTTTGCAGGCGCTTTCGAGCGGGTGGACGTTCGTTTAGGCGGAACGGCAGAGCTGGCTCGGGAAGAGACCTTAGACTTGCCTCTTCGAATCGGAGCAATGTCTTCGTCCGAGTCGTCGATCACCATTGGCACTTGGCTCTTACTAGGTTGAGTCTGCGTTGGCTCCTCATTCTTGATGGCAACTTGAGTTTGTGTGAGTCCATACTCGTCCACGTGTCGGTCCTGAGACTTTCCTCCTTTCCAATATCCTGTGTTTACTGATGTTCAAAATGAAAGGAGAACGGGTATCTTGAGGGAAGTCTCACCAGGCCCCATTCCATAGTCATTCTCTTCACTCACAATGAGCTCAACCTTTGCCAAACGAATAGTTCCTGCTTTCTGTTCCAAATTATCAGTCATAACTAAGAATCGATAGGAAAGAAATATTCCCACCTTTTTGAACTTCTTGAAATCAGGCTTTCCCTCCCATTGTGTAGGAGCCTCATCAACCTTCCCTATCCTCCGGTTATACACAGGCATCTCAACGACAACCATAAAATTCCCCCTAATATTCGTATCATCCCCAAAGTCAGCTACAAGAGCCCATTCCTCCTCTGGATCTGCACGTTCAAGAGTAGGTTTACTGATCTTAAGCTTGTTAAAATCACGATCAAAATCATCCTCCCCCTTCTTGCCTTTCTTCGTCGATGCGATGGCTCTGAGGAACTTATCGTCTGTATCGGGCTTTCCGGGCGGCGCTCCTCCTTTATGAGCAGTGATCGGTTTGCTAGCAGCAGTAGACGGAGGTTTACTTGTTGCATGACCACCCGAAGCGGCCGTCGCGTTAGTGGTGACCTTCTCAACAGCATTGACATCTTCAATCGCGCGTTTCTTCGACGAACTGGGTCTGGCAGTCGCATCACCATCACCCATTTCAACATCTTCATCGACGTCTTCGAGCCCGCGTTTCGTACCCCGTGGCGCAACAGCCGACGCTTGCGATTCTTCCTCCTCCTCCCTCAGAGTGCTAAGGTTCGTAGACCCCGTTCGACCAAAGCGACTCTTCTTACCCTGTGTCTGACTTTCGTTTTGTGTCTGGCTGGAATTATCCAGGATTGGCTGAGACTGGGGAACGTCGTCAAACGTGCCGTCATCGAAAGTCCCAGAATCCATGTTATTCCGACCGCTAGCTTCAAACAAAGCCTTAAACTTCTTCAGTGGTGGTTCCCCAACGGGTTCCACAGTGGGTTCTTCGAGTGTATACCCAAAAGCTTGCGATGGACCGCTCTCGGATAAGGCTCCGACGCGACGTTTCAATCTGGATGAACGAGGGGCCTTTACAGGCGGCTACAAGCAGGGTAAGTGATGAGCCCTATTTCAAGTTTAAAAGATATACCATACCGGTTCATCCTCAACAGGCTGTGGTGGTGGAGGACTAGGATCAGGTACGGGAGTGAGTGCAGACACATCAGGTGGAGCATCCAGTATCATAGACGGGTCGTCAAAACCAATCACCAAAGGTGCTCCGCCAGCTTTGACACGTCTTGTCAGCGGCTACATACGAAGATGACCCGTTCGTCAGCCTAAAATGTCACAAGGATAGTTAAAGTAAAAACCTTGCGCGGTGGAGGGGCGACTTCGGGCTCCGGCTCCGGCTCAGAGTCAGGAGTTTTGGTTACTGGGATGGAGGGTTCTTGCGAAGGTTGACGAGAGGTGGCACGACGGAGCAATCGTTTTGGAGGTCCAGTCTGTTTCTCTGGCTCTGGTGGTGGTAAAGACGGTTCCTCAGAATGTGTATTAGGGATGAAGTCAGGGAGGGAGGTGGATTGAGGTACTAGGGTCTTCTTGTTTAGTAAATTATTTATATCGGAACAAGAGGTAGTCACCTACGTTCTTCGTTTTCTAGGTCTGGCGAGGGTGGGTTGTTGAATACTGACGTATCGACCTCGATGACAACTTGTACTATGACATCGGGGTCGACAATGTGTAGCCCAAAACTAGAAAAGATGTTAAAACCACCAAAAAAGTAACGATACTCCAACTCATGGACTCACGATTTCGCCTCCTCCACCAGCTCCTTCCAAAATTCTTTACCAACCGCGGCAATGATGGACTTCTTCCTTCCTACTACAATCTGCGTTTTACCCTCTTTCGCTTGTCCTCTAGTCAACGCTCTATGAAACTTCAATTTCCCACCAGCGGCATCAAAAGTCTCAAAAGATCCTCCTCCCCTCTCAATGACCTCCTTGTAGTCCCCAATTCGATTCTTCTCATCCACGTAGAGAAAACGATACGCCGAAAACATGTTTAGACGTTCTTCGTTGGGTTCCCATACCCTCATTTCCTTCTGTGATGTAGGTAATGAGGGAGAGTAGGCCGGCCGGTACTTGCTTAGCGGCGGCAGCTCAAAATTGTGTTCCAAAGAGTCCTGAGAGCCTTTCCGAAGTGTTCCTAAGCGAAGAAGTTCGGTGAGCCACTCTAGCTTGACGAACTGCGATGCCGAAAGTAGAGAAGCTGCGATGATTGGTTGAGCCGTGTAGCTCGGGGCAATGTGGTGGGTTACATGAGGATTTGGAATATGTACGACGTGAAGGCCTGAAAAAATCTGGATCAGTATGTTCTATGGTGGTAGTCTAACGATAACAGACCAAGAGAAGCGCAGTTCGCTATGGCAACGGGAGATTTCCCCATAACAGGCTGAACGTAACAGCACACCGGTACCCATTTGACGCTGAGCAAATGATTCAATGAGAAAGTGATGATCTACGTACGAATAACTCACTCGACATTCAAGCCAGATATCAATCCAACCCTATCACCGTCTTTCAATTCGCAAGTCTCTTGAGCATTGACATTGAATTGCCCGCCGTCTCTGGCAACTCTCAGCGGCTTATCCTTCATGTTTGTGAATTTCAAAGCGGGCTTCTTGAGCGAATCACCCTATCCATTAGGCAAAGCTAGCTCGCAAGGTCGCAGAAGGTTGCAAAAAAACAATTGACAAACCACGTCGTCCGCAGAAAATGTATCTACTTCGAAGTCACAATGATGACTCGAAATCTTCTTGTTCACAATCACAAGCGGACATCCTTTCCTTCCGAGCCCATAGGTTGTTCCAGTCTTGAGCAATTTAGATTCTGGATAGAGTTTCAATAGAGGCAGTGATTTCAGTCACAAAAAGGTTCACTTTGAAAGCTAACATCCCCTGTTTCTCCATCAAATGGCCCAGATAGTGTCCACATTTCGTTCTATCCTTCTCGCAAGATCTATGTAGTCCAAGAGGGTCAGACACCTGGTCACTGGTCACTGGTAAAAACGTATTCAAAATAGGTTTGACAGTATGCGCCGACAATTCCTGGACCAGCCTCAAAAGAGCAGCCCTTTTGACAGTATAAAATGGATGAAGAGCACTGGGCGAGTTTGCAAGCGTGTACTCAGCAAGCAGTATTTACAACTCAGAGACGCCAACTTTGATGGCCAAGAAACGCGTAAACACAACCAAATGCGATGCCAACGCAAAAACAATTCGTATTCTATGCTTGGCTCACGACAAGGATGGAGGAGATAATAGAGGAGTGGTTGATGGTGACGAGTGGTATGAGGCGCGGTTAGACACGACAATCGTTGTAATGCGAGCAAATATGATATATTTGGTCGCCCTTGCTCTCTTGCGCGGATCCCAGGTTGGAAACCGCACTCATGCCGGCACGGGCGAGTAGATACGAGACAAGTGCTAAGCGACATGAGAGAGTGAAAATACGAGAGAATGAGCAAATTGAGAGAGTGGGGGGGGGGGTAAGTGGAATGAGGGGTGGGAGAGAAAAAAAGGGCCGTAGTCCGAAGGTACGTGAATAGTGAGGAAAGAAGCAGGACGTAAGTAATACCGACCTGACGAGCTCTACGTGAGTAGTGAGAAAGAAGCAGGACAAGGGTCAGGAATAGCGTAGCCGAACTAAATACGATGTCCGTAACAGTGAGAATGGGAAGGAACAATGGAGCCATTCGACAACAGTGACGCGACGCGTCCGAGGGTCGGTTCGCTTTCATAGACCTCGATCAATGCTTTGATCGCTTCAGTTCGAGCCCAAAAACACGTTAGACAATGAAATAACCAGGTTGGATTTCTCAGCAACCAAGCCCGATTGGGAATTACGTTGCTATCTCGACGTAAATCGGCCGATGTAAGAAGCCTTTTCTAGAAGCACCGATGTCGTTCCGGCAGCCCTCTGTGCATTTCACGACCAGATTCAAAGCCGTTCTCGGCATGACGGCAGGGTCTGACAGATGCTGTGGTCGAATGCAAGTAGGGCCCGAGAATTGCTATCAATGCTGCTCACCTCACATGTCCCACAAGTCGCTTACCCCATCAGCTAGCGATCCCCTCCCCTTTTACAGATGAGTGCCGTTCCTCCCATTGTATCTTCTGTTAATTTGTATACTCCTCTGCAAGGTGAGACAATTCTTCCGCACGCTCTTCATCTCTCACCATAATTTTTCGAACTTGTTTTTTCCTAATTCTGAGGAATCCTGCATCATGGTGTGCCCCTAGACATTTGTGCCACTACGTGGGCTTCTCGATACGACTCGGAGAAGTAGCCAAACCGAGTTAGCCGGGCCTAATTAACCCTAATTTCGGGCATCTGACTTCGTCTATGTACTACTTATGTAGTAAGTTACCATTGATATCATCACTTCTATCTCTACACCTGCTTCCGTTCCAGATATGTTCTTTCACCGAAGCTCTCCGCCTTTGTATCTTGTTTACTCGGATTCAAACACGTTTTGATTAAATTTCGGCTCTACTTAACGATTTAGCATCTTTCAAGCTATGTACATATTCGTTACTCTCATCTCGGTTGCATATACCACTCGGCCCACGTCTTGCGAAAAGGTACTCTTTAGGACCAGGAGCTGTGTATGACGCTCCCAACTGCAACACTTCCCCAGGTACTTACACGGCCCATCTTTCAAAGAACGACACTAGAAACTAAACTTGTCCCCGTATTACAGCTTTTGGAGCAAAATCTCGTGCGGAACACCCTCGTCGCTAGCGGAACACTTCTTGTGAGCCCCCTTCACTATTCTACGCGTTTCCAAATGATCATGATCTTGGCCAGGTTTATGATTTTCTATGTACCTTTGACCAGGAGGTAACAGCCTCTTGTTCAATGCTGAAGCAGGCAATGACGCATGCTGGAAGTTTGCCTACGCGTGGAGCAATCCGCGCACAATAAGCTCCTTCTTGTTCTTTATAAATCGTTACTTACCCTTTGTGGATACCTTTATGGCACTACGGCGTGCGTAACCTACTCTCGGGTATTTCCAAGCTCTAAGCTCAACGTTACCTAGTCAAGTTCTCTCAGAATTCGTCTGAAGTAACACCATGGTTTGTTCACACTTCATCAGCATTCAATGCTCAATGATGCTGTATACAGGAATGCTTAGAGCAATATACGGTCGTTACATGTATGTTTCCCTTTTTATTCTTGAGAATCATTGACCCTGTTTCTTGCCATACTGTGTACAGGGTTCATTGTTCTGGGAACCATCTTTTCAGAAGGTTGGTTTGTGATGGCTGGTGTAACCTGTACTCATTCGGTTATAGCAATCCTCTTCCTACGCACCTACGCGATCTGGGAACGCAAACGTGTTATCCTCATTTCCCTCGTTCTGCTTGCTATCGTACGTCACGATTGTTTACTGCATTATTTTCTTGATCTGATCGACCATTTCTAGATCGTGCTTCCCGTGTCTCTTACTGTCACATACCTTGAAATTGAATCTCTAGTTTGTGAGGTCTACTCCTCAGCCCTTGAACGATCACTTACAATTCCATAGATGTGCCTTCATGGGAAGGAGGATGTCTTCTCCTAAAGGCTAGCCCCTTGATCAACGTAGCTTATATCATGCTCGTGATTTGTGAAACTAGTAAGTATGTTTTCCTTTTTGTCCCTGACTGCCTCAATGACAACTGCCCTTGAGCCTTGGCTGTCCTAACCGTCATCAGAGCATATCACCTTTGTGAGGCCTGGCCGATTCATTTTAGCACTCAAGATGCTCATTGCAACTGTCCACAAAACAGTTCGTGAACCACAGACCACCTGGATCGTTCAGCTGCACAAAGATGGTCTCATCTTCTACGCCTTTCTTCTCCGTCAGTTCTGTTCCCTTTCATTCTTGGCTGATTGAACATGGGGCGCAATCTGCAGCGTTATCTTTAGCGAATATAATAGTGCCCGTAACAGCACCAGTCAGCGCGTTTCTGAGCTCAAAACATCCAACACGCTAATCTAGCTTTCCAAAGTCGATGTTCGCCAATTGGCTCGCAACGTAAGTCCACCGAACTGTGCCAACACCAGTCATTCACACACTCGCACCCCTAACCGCTCAGCCCTCAACGAGTCATCCATTCCATCCTTTGCACCCGCGTTCTACTCCTAATCCTCCGACAACGTTCCGCTACTTCCCTAACTAACTGCCTCCCAGGATTTGGTAACGCACTGAGGTTGCATCCCATATTTGCATCAATTCCAGATGAGGAACAGACGACGACGAGGATGCAAATCATGATAGGGACCGAATCGCGAGATTTTGAAGAGTCCGAATCGAGAGTTTGAGATATGGCTATGAAGAAATTCGTGTTTACTGTATACTACTGTATACTGTGTACATAGATGTCTTGCTTGACGAATATGATTGCATGCGTTGGAGCGCAATGTTTTTCCCAGTGTACAAAAATATTCTATATCAGTACACATAACTTAAGAGCATAGATATCAAGACATGGTAACACTCTCGTTGCCCTCGCGGATGACGCTCGGTCGATATCCGGTCTGACTCCCGATTATTCCCTCAGAAGTGTCCCTTTCTGTACTTCCGTGCACCCGGTGAGTTCTGCACCAAATCTCGTGAATATTGAGCTTCCGAATCAATGGTTTCGTTTGTGCCACTAGTAGCGATACTCTGATGATATGCTCGCGGTTGTTGAGCATGGGATGGTATGGAAGGTAGAGGTGGCTTGTGGTGTACCATTGGCTCATTGAGACTTGCCAATTCGTACGGAGGCGGAATATCTGAGGCTTAAAAGAAGTTGAGAGGTAAATTAGGAGCATGGACGGACCAAAGTGGAACATACCGTTTCCACTCCCGGATCTCGTACGACGCCAAGGCTGTTCCCACCAGCTTGCACGTCTGCGTCCAGTAGACGGTTGTTCTGATATAGTGGTCATGGTGACTGGAAGATCGTCAACAGGGATGGGGCTCAAGCGACCCTCTTCACTCAGAGTGGTAGATTCATGGTATACTTGTGGTTGGGGATATCCGGAACGAGGATAGTGAAGCTGGAAGGGATTTACTTGATTCAAGAAAACAATGAGCGCTCCGTCTCTTGCACTACACAGTTGACTAACTACCTTGGCTTGTTGTTTTTCTTCTTTTGGAAGAGTTCCGGTAGATGATTCTTCTTCTGTAAAGCGTGAATAAGAGAGCGAGAACTCCAAGTACAAAGATGACAGTCCCAATGATAAGTCCCAACAGAGCTCCGAGAGACAAATGATGTCCGGACGTTGAGGGATCCGGCTTGTGAATGATAAAATCAAAGGACGGGGTATACGTGATGTGGTCCCAACTAAAGCTCGCACCGGTATCAGCACCGGTAACTGTCATTTTAAGTGTATGGACAGGTTTTTCACTGAGATTTTGCGTATTGTACCATTTAAAGTGGTTGCCATGGAATGACAGGTCTGTGGTGTACACTTGTTGACTTCTTCTTCCGTCGAGAATGTAGCTCACATTAAGCAGAGATCCAGGTGTGATCATATTGACGCCATATACGGAGACAGCAGTTCCTATCCCACGTCTGATAGTGAGCGGTGTTGATCAGGGAGCCGCCAATTGAATACAAACCAGAAAATTGGAAAGTAGCCGACGCACCCGTTGAGGATGTTTGTTGAGTTGCATTTCCATAAGCCCACAATGAAATTGTGTCTTGCGTAATTATGCTGTTGTTCTGCGTCCAATTTCCAGCAGAGGTGATGGAGGGATCCCCCTCGTCGATGATCAAATTCGTTCCCGTCAACGGAGTATTATCTCCTGCAGTAACAGTGGCATAGTCAACGCCCATGGAGAGAAAATTTGAGATATGCATGACGTGTATTGAGTCATTCAAAGGTGGGGATTGGTAGAGAGCTTGTAGGTCTTGACTGTTGAATTGGACACCGTGCTGCGTTTGATCATCGATCGTGACACTGGTATTGTCAGATGAATTTCCCCATCCAAATAGTGTAATGGAAGTTCCTGCACTCCCTGCGGGTGAACGGGATGCGTAGGACAAGTTGAACGGATACATACCTGAAAAGCTAATAGACAATGCCGCCCCATCTCGGTCTGCACTCTTCAAAGAGGCATTCCAGAAGGCCGGGGAAATGAGGGTATCCCAGGAACCTGAGTAGGTGAAATGGTCCGAGTCTTGGTCGTCATAAACTATTGTCGCCATTGAGGCAGGTGCGAGAAGAAGCAATTTTTCCGGAGCAGAATGCTTTGCTGAAACACTTATTCATGAGTATCATTTATAACGATCCGCAGCGCTCGCGGCTCAGATTTGGAAATGGAGTTCTTCTCGACTCGGACAACGACACAGCCAGGCGAGGTGATTCCATCATATCTGTTCTTGAAGTTCGACATGATCACCATATGATCACATCTCGGCGCATAGCTAGCGCATCCCTGATTGCAAAATGATGGTACAGTCTAATCCCTTAGTTACCTGAGTTTGTCAGATATCCAACCGGTAAAAAATCTGATATCATAGGTAGGATTTAGGTCTCACAAACACTGATAACACGGCTGAATTTCATGTGATGAATCATTCAAACTGAATTTTCTTAAAAGCAAATTTGGCCTCTCTAGCACTGCAATGCCCCAAAGTCCTCTTGCAATCCTCAAGAAAGGGATCTCTTGACTCAAATTAGAGATAGATTCTCATAAGCACATTTGATTGCAGCTTTTGAGGAAGGAAAAGGTTCTTGGATGCTGATGGGACATGGTTGGATAATGATGCCAATCTTGTTGACAAAGAAGTTGTCATAGAACTTCTTGATAAGGCCTTGGATTATGAACATGGGGTGGCTTGATTGAATTCACATCATGAGAGCATGGTGTAGTGACTTGCAGAGCTTGGAGGAGGTTTGAAAACAGCTCTTGGTATGAAGAGGAAGCATTGTAAGAGTGTTGTCAATCAAACAACCAAGTTTTTCATTTGAGATGGTGACAGAACCTGAGAATTGTAATCTCAAACCACACATGGAGAAAGAGAAGAAAGATCCTGTCTTCACAAAGAATGAGAATGCAACTTGAAAGCAGAGGATTGAGATTCTTGATTGGCATCACATGAACAAGTCCAGCCAAAGAAAAACAGCAGTGCACTGGAACAAAACATAGCCCAATCTTTGCCTGAAGCAGCCACTAATCTTGGATCGGCTCAAAAAGGAGAAGTAGAAGCAGTATGCCAAAGCATTAGCAAGGGAACAGCTTGGGAATGTTGCCGACCCAGATCCGAGCACTATTTGATAGCGAAGAAGGCCTATAGTGCTACGGATCAGGTACGGTAAGACAAGGAAGAGAAACAAGCATTACTCACAACCTCAGAGTCTACCCAAATGGGACAGAACAACTGAGGTTAGAGTCGACACGAGCGCGTATTAAGGTACGTAAACACGTGATCACCAAGTCAGCTGACAATGCCAGGATATCCGGGCAACACAATCCCATCAGCGACGAAGTGAACATGGAAAATAATGTAAAAGAAATTGGGATAAGAAAGTTAAGAACGAGATATGATACCAAGTGATGAGACAAACTTATAGTGGAGGTCTTTGGGTAATGTCTTCGTAAGAATATTGGCAAGCATGTCCGAAGTTGAAACCCAGGAAGTTTCGAAAGAACCAGTACGTAAGTGTTTGTGAATAAAGTGAAAGCATATATCAATATTTTCTGAGCGAGATGATGTTGAATCAGAGTTTGTAATGTCAATGGCACTTCTATTGTCACAGAGAATGGGAAAAGGAGTCGGAACAGAAGATTAAGGGATGTGAGGAGATAACAAATCACAAGAGCCTTGCGCAGTGCATAAGACATGGACATATATTTGGCTTTGGTAGAAGATAGTGCAACTGTTTGTTGTTTGACTGAGAGCCACAAGACAAGACTAGAGTATAGGAAAAACACATAGCCCAAGACACTTTGGCAAGTAGATGCATCAGATGCTTAGTCAGCATTGACAGCTCCACAGTCAGTGGGGAGAAGTAACCAGGCAGGAGGATCAGATGTTGGGCAAGAGATATTATTCTCAAGAGCATAATTCCAAGTACCTGAGAGATAACATAAGACCTGTATGGCTGCTAGAAGATGTGTGTGTGTGGGATTGGCATTGTACTGGCCAAGAGACATGGCAGTGAATGCCAAATCAGGACAAGTACATAGACTGAGGTAAAGGATTGGTCCCACAAGGCATTGATAATGAACTTGTGACATCTTTATTGGCAACATCAGGTATAGTGTTGGGAGGAGGATCAGGCAGCTCATCAAGTTTGCTGACCAGTGGTAATGACAGTGGAGCAGCAATGAGAAGGTTGTACGTCATGAGTAGGTCAAGGACAAACCATAATTTGTGTTGACTTTGGTCATGATTGATACAAATGCCTAAGTAAAGAGTAGTAGCTCCAGAGTCAACAACTGGGAATTGCTGATTCATCTCTTGAATAACCCAGTTGTAGAGTGGTCTTGAATTAGTCATGTTTAGTCCATCATCAACATGCACACATATAATGATGGAAAGCTCTTGATTGCTTGGAAGGGAGGGGATGTAGAGATTAGGAGGTGATGTGAAACATCCAAAGAATATGGCATGGTCTACTTTGCATCTGGTGAAGCCTAGAGATTCCAAAACTTCACATAACACCACATACCACACATGTGAAGCTTGTTTGAGTCCATATAAGGCTTGCATAACCTGTTTGACCATTTTTGGATCTGGATCAGAAAATTCAGAAATTTGCTTACAGTATATTTTGTGCATGAGTGGGGCATTCAGGAAGGCAGTTTTAACATCAAAAGTGAATAGTTCCAGATCATGTAGAGTGGCATAGGCCAGAACAATGCAAATACTTGTCATTTTAGCAATGGGCACATAAGTCAAGCCATAATCCTCAGGTCTTTGTGTAAGGGGACAACCCTACATGGGAACTCCACTCTATTTGGGCCTAGCCTTACAGACATACCGGGCCAGCTGCCTGTCTTCTCCTGCTCCATCCCCGTCAAGTATTAGTCACCTGCCATAGACATCAGACTCTATCTCCTTTCATTGTATTGATTACTCATTGCTTATTCATATTAGTCAGAGTGCTTAGCATACCCAGGCCACTTACCACATGCAGTATTAGTCATAGTGCAGCCACAGATGTAGTATATAAGCCAGTTGCAAGGATAGGATATCCTTTGACCAATCAATAACAGCATTCCCCAGGTCTATCCAGTGAATTGACTGTGAGCTCCATAGTGTCATCCGACTCTGTCTCTGCTTAGCTTTGACCCTTGTCCACCGCTTGCCCATCTAAGGACTTGCCTGCTGCTAACTTGTCTCTTAGCCTTTGCATTGCGTGATAGGATTATCCTGCACTGTTGAGCATCCCCTCACACTTTGACTGAAACCATGAGCAACAAGATGAGCCTTTTCTTTGCCATGAATAATAGACCTGTCAGGATTCAGCTTGTGTGCAGATACCCATCTGACACCAATGGCTTTGTGCCCAGGAGGAAGAATGGCTGTAACAAAAACACCCTGTTGTTGAAGACTTGCAACTTCACACTCCATGGCAGCATGCCACACTGGTGCATCACTATGGTGAGTGGCTTCATAGTAATTTTTGGGTGCCTTGTTGAGGTCATACTTACAAGGTGTATGGAAACAAAGAGGATCTGGACCATGGGACAAGTAGGTCATTTGTTCAGCAATAGCTGCATTCTCTAGGTTGACAAGGTCATTGACAGAGTCTGAGAGTGCAGTGGACACTAAGAGAGTATCAAGGTCAAGGGTAGCTGAGAGCCCCTGATGAGGATCTAGACAAGCTTGATGATTTGCCCTCAGATGCATCAGATGCTTGTTTTGTTTTGCAATGTCCTCAAGGAATGCATGACCAGCTTTGGTGTGGGTGATGTTGCAACAAGCATGTTTTTGACATGCAGAAGAGGGAGGTTGAGATGGGAATGGTGGATTGGATGATGAAGTCAAAATTGGAGTGGAGGGGAGTGATTAAGATGCAAAAAGAGGACAGATTGGAGGGAAAAGAGCTGTTGACAGAGGTGGAGTGAACATGAACACTCAAAGTTATCATAAGGACAAGCAGTTTGTTTTCTGATAATGCATGGAATGCACTGGCAATCATTGAAAACACTGAAGTAATCAACCCCAGAAGCATAGTTCTTTGTCAGGACAGCCTGAGTCATGTCTTGTGCAGGATGACCCATGTGACAATGCCAAAGTTGTGGTGTGGCAATGACACAAGGGAACATTAGTTGTGGTGTTGCCACAGCTGGGAAGGAAACATCAGCATGAGGGAAGACAAAGTCACAAAAGAGGAAGGACAATCAATTGTGAACTGTGGCTGTGATGGGATTTTGTTCAAGACAGGGATCATTACTGGGCAAGAAAATAGATGTTGCATCTTGCTCAAATAACAGTTTCATGTCATTATCCATCATGGAGCCCACAGAGAGTAGGTTGATGGGCACATCAGGCAAATGTAAGCAATCTTGCAGAATAAGAGTAATGTCCTGACTGTTGACATGGGATCAAAACTTAACTTCACCCTGGGCCAACATTTTCAAGGTACCACAATTGGCAGTACCAACAGGAACTGCAAGCTCTGGATTATATGTCCAAAACAATCATTTATCCTGGATGATATGTGTCATGCACCCTGAGTCAAGAATGGAGTTGAATTTTGAGGTAATAAATGCAAGTACAACTGGATCCACAGAGCTTACAAATGCAAGATATGGAGGCAATTTGATAGACTTACACAAACTCAAGTTGTAAGCAGAAAAAGCAATGTCATTCTCCTCCTCTACAATTGTTGACATTACAGGTGTAGCAACATCATCAGTAGCATAAGGATGCAGTGAAAGGATAGGTTCTATGATAGTATCAGGTACAGCAATATTGGCTTTAGGTCAGGATGATGAAGTATCCTTTGATGCCTCCCCAGTTAAAACTTGACAAGATGTATCTGAAAGTTCTGTTCAGGATGTAGCCACATTTGATTGAGTTGATATATTTGAGATCAATCAAGTATGTGTCAAAGCCTGACAACACCAAAAGTCCAGATCCATTTTGATTATCATATTCCCAAGGACATAGAAGTTGAACATTCCATTTGGGTTGTTATTCTAGGATCAACAAACCTCCTCACAAATTACATTGAAAATGCAATGTTCAGGAATACCAATAAAATTCTGAATATGCTTGTACATGGTGAAGTCCCAGGGAGTACTGGATAACAGATTTACAGCAATGCACCATGCCTGAACATAACTGGGAATAGTGTTCAGAGGATAGGGATGGGCAAAGAGGGGGTTTTTAATCTTCTGGGCTGAGGCTGCACTCCCTACACTATAATGTTACTGCAGGAATTCCAGCAGATGATGAGCAGTCTGGACAGGGACATAATATGGACTGTCACAAGTGGGAGGGAGAGAGTTGAATATTTCAGCAGACAGCCTGCCTGAGATGATGTATGAACAAACATTGTCATTCTTCCAAAAAGTCTCATACACATGTGCCTCCTCAGAAGTACAATGTGGTGGATATGGTGGAGGAAGGGCAACTTTGCATGTTGGGTTGTATGGTGCACCTGGTGGGGGAATAGGGCAGACTGTGAGGGGAACACTCACGGTGTGGGATATTCCTATCAAGTAACGCAGAAGCCAAGAGCCAAGCGGGCAGCAAGTGGGTACTAAGACAGACGAGCAGCAGACAAGGGTCGAGGCTAAGCAGAGACTGAGTTGGACGATGCTATGGAGCTCACAGTCGATTCACTGGATAGACCTGGGGAATGCTGCTATTGATTGATCAAAGGATATTCTATCCTTGCAACCAGCTTATATACTACATCCGTGGCTGCACTATGACTAATACTGTATATGGTAAGCAGCCCGGGTATGCTAAGCACTCTGACTAATATGAGTAAGCAATGAGTAATCAATACAACTAAGCAGAAGATAGAGTCTATGTCTACATCAGGTGACTAATACTCAATGGGGATGGAGCAGGAGAAGGCAGGCAGCCAGTCTGGTATGTCCGTAAGGCTAGGCCTGAATAGAGTGGAGTCCCCATGTAGGGTCGTCCCCTTACACAGACATGTCCATTCAAGCCAAGGTGGTTGATAAGTGCCATCATGGGATTAATCCAAAGACCCCAATGCACAGAAGAATTGAAACAAGGTATAGTAGAAATTGGAGGAAGTTTATTGGTAGAGACCTCAACAGTATGTGTAGGTGCAGGAGGAACAACAGGATTCTGCTGTTGCAGCAGAACATAATTATAAGTGAAAGGAATATTATTATAACCAAAAATGGGATGTGTGTGATATTGAGGATAATAGAAAGCCCCAGCAGTGTAGGGATTTGGGTCAGCATAAGGCTGATGGGGGTAAGGTTGGTATGTTGGTATGGAACATGATGGTACGTGTGTGGTTGGGGTTGCAGAGCTGCTGGTGCTGGTGCTGGAGGATGAGGAACAAGATGATTTGGATTTTGTTGTTGTACAAATACAGATGGTAGACAAGAGAAAGTATTCATGAATGGAACTGGTGACAGTGGAGTATGAGATAGAATTGGAACTTGAGGTAAGTGATGATGTTGTAGTGTATGAAGTGTATGCAGTAAAGGATTCTGTGAAAGCATTGGAGCAGAAACAGGATGTGTATGTGGGGGATGAATGGGAATGGGAGCATGAAGATTAGGAAGGGGAATACGGGGAGCTGATGAAGCCAGAGTTGGCATATTGTAAGGACAAAGAAGTAAAGAAGTTGTAAGGGACAATGGAACTTGGGGTAAAAACTGGTGA
The DNA here is from genome assembly GCA_018849495.1 of Termitomyces sp. T123_Mx157. NCBI lineage: Eukaryota > Fungi > Basidiomycota > Agaricomycetes > Agaricales > Lyophyllaceae > Termitomyces > Termitomyces sp. T123_Mx157. The sequence continues at coordinate 31,502 of JABFYK010000081.1, forward strand.
AAAGGCTTGGAACAATGATCAAATGCACCTGAAATCAAAGTAGAAGATGAGTCAGAGAGAGAGAGAAATGCAAATGCAGAGGCAAATCATGAGTAAAAGGTATGGATTGGGTGGATGAACCCAATTGTGCAGCCCACAGCACTGTGACTTGAGTCAATGTGTCACTTTGTTGGCCTTGTGTGGTGGAACCGCAAATGGATCTGACATGATCAACAAATGTGAAACAAGAGCACCCTGAAGTTAACAAAATGCTTGAATTGTGGGTTCACAAGTCTATGTCAGAAAGGGTTGAGCTTTATGAGGATGTTCTCAAGAGGAAGTGGGATTGCTTTGCAGATCTTGTGGGTGTACTGACTGACAAGAAGATTACCTGCAGTGAAGGATGGCTGGACCACTTTAAGAAGTGATGTAGCTTCAGAAGCTTCAAGCATTATGGAGAAGCTGCTTCTGCAAATCCTCAAGACATTAAATGTGAACATGAACTTGTTTGAGAGCTGATTGCCAAACACAAGTACTGACTCAGAGATATTTTTAAGATGATTGAGACTGGAATCTTTCAAGCATAAGAAAGACTATTTTTTACAACATGGAAACCTATTTACATTTGATTACAAAACAGATGTCTGGTAGGAAAGGAGATAAGAAACAAATAACTTTTGCATTCACAATGAATGCCTCTGGGACCAAAAAATCCCAGCTATAATTATTGGGAAGTATGAATGTCCACAGGCCTTCCAACAAAAGACTGGTGCTCAACTTGGTTTCTATTGGAGGAGCAATGCTAAGGCTTGGATGACCATGGTTCTTTATCAGGAGTGGATATGTGATTGGGTTATCAAGTTGAGATGTGAGGGGCATCATATCCTTCTACTGCAGGACAATTTTGATGCCCATGTTGCCTCTGATGACCTTACAAACATCTGTGTCAAAAACTTCAGTCCAAATCTCACAGCTCATGTTCAGCCAGCTGATGTTGGCATCATTTGTTACTTCAAAGCTCATTATTGTGCCTGTTTTGTACCATTGATTGCTATGACAGTGACATCTCTCCTGCTGGAATATAAGATCTTCAAGCCTTGTGCATGGCTGATACAGCATGGAAAGAGGTTGATACAATGACAATTCAGAATTGCTGGAAAAATCTGGTATCCTGCCTGATGAACTTCTCAATCCATCCTACAAGCCTGCTGCTGAGCTATCAGTTCCAATATCATCTCTTCTCAACACTGCCAAATCCACAGAAGAATCAGCCAATGTCCTGGTTGAACAGGCTTTGTCTCACCTCAAGAGTCTCGGAGTCCTTCAGCATGGTAACCGGATGGCCCTTAATGAGTCGCTGAACCCTGTCAACAAGGACAGAATGTATGACAATTGGAAATGAGGACAAGATTGAGAAGGATTTTTACCAGGCAGCTGTTGAACATTGCAGGGCAGAACAGAATCGAGAGGTGAACGGGGGTGATATCTTGGATGATAATGAGGCAATCAGTGAGAAGTCATCACATCAAGAAGCACTCACCACAGCTTCAACTCTCCTCAATTATATATCTAACATCAACAAGCCATACACAAGGAGGTTGGAGGGAATTCTCGCAAACTTTGGACATCAAACATGCCTTCAGGAAGTTCAATCTCTTCGCTCTACTACTCTTACTCAAATTTTCTCCTCCAAAGATGTTTAGATAGTTCTATATAACGAAAATAGCTTATTCATACAAATTGACCCGAAATAGAGCCTCAGAGGTGACCGTATAACATCCCTTCTCATAACTACCCCTTAATAACCCATACTTTTTTGGCTTCCACCGGAGGGGCCCATGGGTTATAAGGAGTTCGACGGTAGCGACATGACAAATTGACGGGGTCTAAATCTGGGTAATGACGTGTTCGAGCAAGCCAAGCAAGTCCAGGGATGTTTTGCACTTTGTTATTTCCATAAATCAAAATGAAATTTAACGTTGCCGGCTACCTACATCAATCATGCATAGTAATCAAGTACATACTTTCATTGACACTCATCCTTGCAGCGACGGTTGCGTTGCCTGTATTTCGACTGTTTTCCCCGTGTGAGCTCAATCTGCTGGCACAACGCCGCGGCTGCCTCACATTTTCCCTTGTTCTTGGCGGACATTCATTTGCATAATTAACTCGAAACGGCATGCTACTCTCTTTTCGCCGTCGTAGTCTTTCTCGTCTCCTCACTATCGTCGCATTAGCTTTCCTGATTCGCTATCTCTTCTTCTCTTCGGCCTCGAAACCTACTTCGTACGAACAAATCAAAGAACACAACATCATTGAACGTGCCACGCGCCCCGACAAGTCATTAAATGTTCAAAAACACAAGTTTCTCCAAGCTCGCATGGGCCGCGACGAGCGGGATGACCTTCTTGGGCAGGTGATACTGAATGGAGTACAGGACTGGTGGGACCGTTTTTCACCTAGGTACGTTACCAACGTATACCTCGCTGTCATTCAATTTATGCATTCATCAACTTTGAAATAGCATCACCAACCACGAAACAGCTGCCATGGACGCGCAACGCGTCGTCAGCTCAATAGACCAGCTCCTCTCACTCAACGGCTGGGTTGCAGCCAACTGTCCTACCCTCGTTCGTCCCTTCGGGCAAAACAAACGCACAGAAGAAGCCTACGACGACCTTATACGTGCCGACCACCTATACTATATCGCCATTGTCATCCACAGTGCCGACCACTTCCTCGTCGACCAGCTCGCAGTCATAGTCCAAATGGCTAAACGCCTCGGGTCATCCAACCTCTTCGTTTCTATGCTTGATTATGATTCGTCCGACTCGACGGAGACGCTGACAGACTTGTGTGAGGCTGTACTTATTCTTCTTGGGGTTCCATTCCGTATTCGTCGTGTGCCCGGTATGACAAGTGACTCTTCTGCCGCGTATTATCCGCTGGAGGAAGCCCACATGCGTAATCTCGCACTCGAACCACTACACGAGCTTGATACAAAACGGGGGATTCGTTTTGCACGTGTGGTATGGCTCAAAGGCTTCACTTGCCCTAACGACATCTTGGAGACGATCAAGGTTAGCTTTGCGAACGAGGCGGTTATGGTGTGTGGCATGGATTGGGCGGAGCATAACGGATTCTTCATCTTTTCTGACCGGTATGACTCAAGTCAAATTCAAATCTCCAACTAACTTCTTCCATATAGCTGGCGCACACGCGACATCGAAGGCGATCAATTCCGCCAATCCCGATCATCTGCGAAAGACGAGAGGGCCGTACCACCGCGCGATCAACTCGGCGCAGCCCGTTATTCTCAACACCTCCCATTCCAAGTCTTCTGTTGCGAAGCAGGAACACATGTCGTCGACCCAGCACAATCATACTACAAAGGCCTTCATTACCGTGCAGGAACAGCTTTCCATAACCTCAGCAAAGCCGAGGGCATGCCTGTGCGAGCACCCGATGACGCGTGTCTTGACAGCTCGCAGGCATGGTTCTGTCGTGATCTGTGGGTTCGATCGGCGCGCGACGCGATGGAGGAGATGGATCAAATCATGGATGAGGCTCATGTCCAGCGTCGGGATTTAGTCGACGTTGCCGCGCACGACCCGCTGATGGCGAATATCGATGTGGAGAAAAGGCAGGGTGCTGCACCAGTGGACCCCGACGCCAACGCCGGTTCAGACTACGACGCCATTCCTGTGGAAGAGGGTGGCGAAGACGTTCCTGCACCTGTCGACCCGCCCCGGTTGACAATACCCAACTCAGACTTCCGACCAGCAAGAATACTGGTCAACCCACGATGTGTGACGACGTATGCTGGTGTGAGCCATACACAGCTTGCTCAGGATCTATTTGGGAATGGGGATGATAGCAGACAGGATGGGAAGGAGTATGTGTTAGATGATTGGGAAGGGGCTCCGGAGAGCTTTGTGTGTCAGGAGCAGAAGCAGACGGGAGGAAGGAAAGCGACTAAGACCCAGAGACGGCTTGGATTCTCAATCTATGATGAGTTGAAGCATTCGTCATGAGACATTTACAAAAACACTCGGTTTCAAAGGTGGAATTCTATTTTACGCCATGTCTCCGTTAGAGATTTGCACTCAGATCCAGTTCCAACCTCAACCTCACTTCAACTATGCATATTTTTTTATTTACGCGTGCTACCATCTGACTGAGAATCTGGAAAAGATCAAACGTTCTCTTCCGTGGCTTGCACGGTTGTCTATGACTGCTCTTTAGTTCTGGTTGGCACTTTTGTTGGCCAGAAGTGCATGGCTATTTCGAGCGTTCTCTGCGATATACTGCCCCTCGAGTGTAAATGCCAATCTACCAAGTGGCATGATTGGGTTTTTTCACCTCCTCAGCCTTTTTTTGAGCATTGTAATGCTTGAAGTGAGCCTTTTGGGACTCCTCCATCATCTTCCTTGCCATGCGTCCACCTTCCAAAATGCACCAGGGAAGGGTGTGACCTGTGAGTTTGGCGGCCCTTGTATTTGCAGCCACTGCTGACCAACCTATCATATTTTAAGGTCTTTGCTGTTGTTGTTGTTGCTGTCAAACGCTGCCGCGGTGCCTTTGATTTCAAGGAGGGAGTACATGGAAATTGTATGTCATCCACCCTACGGTATTCTAAGGGGGCTTAATCACGGACACATTGATATGCCTGGCTCAAATATATGAGACAGGCCAAAGGATTAGATAATAATATATGATTATTATCTACAAAAAGTCTACATAAAACAAGAAAATGCTGAAAACTGTAAGCGGTTTTATGGAAAAACAGGTTGAAAATGGTAGACCAGCCTGTTAGAATCCAGGTGTATAACTGAGAGTGACCTATTAGATCAATGTAAGTTTGATACCTCAGTCTAGTGGAAACGACTATATTAGACTGTACCTATTAGATCAATGTAAGTTTGATACTATGGTACAGTCAGTAATTCTGTGGGTATGGTAAATGTAAGCTACTCACCCTCAGTCTAGTGGAAATGACTGAGGGTGCTATCTCAGAGAGTCCGAATATATATACACCTGGTAGACATTGGTGCTTTGTCCTCAATATAATGATAACAGTGCCTGGGCCCGACATATTGTGAAGAGCATGCCTGGCCCAACACAGTGGGTGTGTGCGTGTGCCTGCCATTCACTGTCCAACATTCCTCCTCACCGCAACAACCACAACCCAATCATAGATGCTCCTCCTTGCATGTGGAATCATTATTGCAGGCCAAGGTAGGGTTGTAGGTGTAGGAATGCAGGGCCAGAGAGTGCCTTCATAAATATATCAGTGGTGTTTTCTTTTGATGGGACTTGGTGTAAAATCAATTCATTAGTTTGGATGTGTTCATGAAGGAAGTGATACTTGATATTGACATGTTTGACTTGTGCATGGAGAAGGGGGTCTTCAGATAGTGCTATGGCTGAATTGTTATTGCAGTGCATTCAGGTAGGTTGGTTTGTAAAGTTGTGTCCAATATCTTTCAGCAGTGCCCAGAGCCAAATGCATTCCTGGGTGCACTCAAAGGCTGCCATGTACTCCACTTCACATGACAATGCCATGACAATTCTCTGTTTCCATACTGCCCATGAGATTGCCCCTGTACCTAGACTCCATACATATCCCCCAACACTCCGTCTGGTATTGAGGCAGCTGGCCCAGTCTGAGTCAGTGAACCCTGTAAGGGGACGACTCCATCTTGAGGACTCCACTCTATTCGGGCTTAGCCTTACGGACTTACTGGACTGGCTGCCTGCCTTTCCCTGCTCCGCTCCTGTCGAGTATTAGTCACCTGATGTAGACACGGACTCTACCTTCTGCTTAGTCGTATTGATTACTCACTGATTACTCATCTTAGTCATAGTGCTTAGCATACCCGGGCTGCTTACCATATACAGTATTAGT